>CAXKVI010000004.1:54007176-54266980 GCA_964058755.1 Campiglossa producta | reverse complement strand
GGTTATTTTTTGGTATTGCTTTTCTGATGTTTTGGGACGGTTTGGGAATGTAAGTTACGCCGAAATATTGCTAAGGTTGAATTTCTCTGTGTATTGTTCTTTCGTTTTGTTTCTTGTTTATTTCTCTTGTTCTAAAGGATTTTTTATAAGGGTGTATGGATAGCTATTGTTTTATAATATTTCATGTATTTTTTGCAAGTTGGGTATTTATTTCGTTGCCGTATATAAAATAGTTATTGTCAAGAAGACAAAACTTAGAATTTCTTGGAAATTGCATCTGGGTATATTAGTCAATGAATTTTATTGTCTCCCATTTATCCATTGTTATTTTTATAGCGAGATTAGTGGGGATGTTCGTAATTGATGACACGACATCGAATGAGACTAGAACTTCATCTTCGTTGATGCGTAGATCAACTAGTCTCTCTTTAAGCTTGAATTCATTTCTGATGTTGTACTCACGGTTGCCGTTTGCAAATTCGTACCAAACAGAAAAAAAACCTACCAAAATAATTTGCTAGTCAAACAGCATAACATGTATTAAAAGAACTTTAAGCAGTTCATCGGCTGCCATAATTTAACACAGAAACGGGTTTTAATATATCGTTACCTTATATCGCAAAGGCCCTAATTGACACATTTTTCGAAAACGACTTTTTCACATATTCAAGTATGATTTAGTAAAATACACACTCACTACAAATTTTAAGGAGTTATTTGCAGTAAAACGGAGATATTCCAAATTTAAAAAGCAATATTTGCATGCGTTCAATGTAATTTTTTTTGTTTTTTGCTTCTCCTGTAAAATTTTGTTTAAGTCACTTAGGGCCTTTGTGAATTAAGATAACTACATGATTAAAATAAAAGAAAATTTGCCAACCCTTAGGGGTCGCTATTTTTGCGCCCTTTTCCAAGTGGTACCACTTCACTTCATTCATATGTGGTTTTGATATTTGTAGCAGTGTCATTGTACTTGCGTTGAAGTTGAAATGGCAAAAACGTACCAAATTTGGAAGTTGCGTACCAACGTACCCGGAGAGGAAATTCGTATTATGTATTTTAGGCAACCCGTAGAGTCTGCGTGCAGTTTTTTTACCATGCGGTGAAATTCCTTACCCCCCGACCTGATGAATTGCTTTGGGTCCTCTTATTATTTTCAAACGATGCTACCAAACAACGATGGCACTATTTTGTAATTTTTAGTTTTTAAACATAACATACTATGTAAGTATTGTTTTTGTGTTTTAATGTTTTGACACGTGAATCTGTTAATAAGTATTTCATATAATGTTTATTGTTGTCTTTATTATTATTAACCGGAAAACCTTTGAAAAATAAATATTCTTTATATATCCCGTATGTTATCAATAAGTTTGGATGGACTAATGACGATTTGGAATGCTGTACTGTTATTATTGTCAATACTATTTCTAAAGAGGGTTTGCCTTGAATCAGATACACAAGCAACAGGTATGTACTACATACTAACTGAATCTAGTTGAAAAAAAAAGTATAATATTATTTTAATTAATTAGCAAGTGCAACTAATTTTTCTGTAGTCAATTAACCATACTTTACTTTAGGTTTTTTTATTTGACCGCATACAGATGGTACAAAGTACAAAAAATGGGGGGTTAGTTTGTATAAAAATCTTTAGTTGTAAAATAAATGTTTAATTTAAAAAAAAAAATTATAATTTATAATTTTTTTTTAATAAACTAACAAGTGTAACGAATTTTTCTGTGCTCAAGGAACCATACTGTGAGGTGGGTTTCATCGTAGGCTGGGCTAATGATCAGCCTGTCCAGGATCAAGTAGAGGTCCTTTACTATTAAAAACACAGTGATTTAGAGGTGATATTCTAGTCGGACACACACACACACCTAAAGGTATGTTTAGTCGGGCAAGGTGAGTAAGATGACAGGGCTATGGATTGGTATTTGAGTACCGATGGATCGTAGGGAGTTGGCGAATACCGGCAAAACGGCTGGTGCATGTCGATGTAACGATTGGTGGATGTCGGTGGAACGATTGGTGGATGTCGGCGTAACGATTGACGAATACCTGTGGATTGGTGCCAAGTTACCTTATGACCGGTGGATGTCGGTGGGACGGTTGGTGTATCGGTGCCAGGTTACCGATGACCGGTGGACCGATTGGTGAATGCCGTGGATCGAGGCCAGGTTACCGATGACCGGTGGATGGATAATGGTGGATCCCAAGGAACGCACCAGTGGCCTTGTGGATGGGGCAATGATCCAAAGATCACTTCTCCTCGTCCAGTAGACACTACCAAAACCTTTGTTAATTTTAACGTATAACTTAAACTCTTCATTATATTTTTAATTATGTACACCCCACACAAATCAATTCATTATACCATCGCTAGGATTGGCATTTAACACTATGTTAAATTTTAATATAAAAAATGCCATATACTTTTCTTATGCATAGTAATTGAAATTATTTAATGTAATTTTGTAATCCTATGTCACTAAATATGCATCAAGAAAATGTTTAATAAATACAATACAAATACAATACAATACAATGACTTCGTGGCACTTGTCTACTCTTACCATAACCGCGGTTTTGACGATCAGTGAAGCGCGAAGAGTTTACTTAAGCCGAAGTAAATATAAAGCGATCGAGAATTTCATATAATGATCACAAGTGGGTGCGCGAGTGAAAACAAGCAAGGCCACTTGCTTAGTGCTGGCACTTGCCTGTTTGCTTTGAGCGCGCGTGGGTGGTGTGGGTCCGATACCCGTGTGTGGGTTCGATACCCGTGTGAGGCATGTGGGTTTAATAGCAATGTGATGCTGGAGTTTAGGGTTGTACCGGTGCCCTGCACTCTAAATATTTATTTATTATATATATTATTTATTATATATATATATATATATATTTTTTGTTAAGTAAATTTCAATTTAACTTATATATTAATTTCATTAACATTTTAAAGTACATTTCATTTTGTAAATACATATACAAAATAATTCCATTTTATGATTCAAATGTCTATATAAAAAATAGCGACATTTCAATGTTATGTATATATACACAATAGGGGATTCAAATAAAAAAAATTTGGTTTTTTTTCGGTTTTATCCCCTGAAACTTTAGGTATTGATGAGAAAATAAGCTTTGCAAAAAATTAGCGCTCTAACTTAACCCTTAGGGGTGGCTATTTTTTTTCGCCCTTTCCCATACATTTTGTATGGGGAAATAGTATTTTTTTCAAAGTGAATATCTTTTAATTTTTGAAACTTTTTTGAAAATATTTTTACATAATCTTAAAGTTGAAGTTTTGAAGCTTCCAAAATGGTAAGCCATGTGCGAATATCGTAACTATTAAAATAATTACAGCCTTTTAAAATTTACTAAATTTTATATGTGCTACTGTGTATGTGTGTGCAATAGTACAAAACTCAGCCATTTTCAAATGGCTGTAATTATCTTAATAGTTAAGATAATCGCACATGGCAAAAAAGTTCAAAAATTAAAAGAAAATTCACTTTGAAAAAAATGCCATTTTTCCCCATACAAAATGTATGGGAAAGGGCGAAAAAAAATAGCCACCCCTAAGGGTTAAGTTAGAGAGCTAATTTTTTGCAAGGCTTATTTTCTCATCAATACCTAACTTTTTAGGGGGTAAGGCCAAGTCGACATTTTTTTTGAATCATCCTAATACACGAGGTATACATACATAAGTATAATAAAAAAATGAAGGAGTTCAACGCTTGTCTTTGTGTGAACTGGACGTATGTAACTTGACCCTCATCGCATAGAGGGACGTATGCTAGCATATGGTTAGGATCTTGTTTATTAAATTTTTCGCCGTTTTTATTTTGTATTTCATTTTTTGGCAGGAGTGAAAATGTATAAGACGACCAGATGCTAGGGGCTTTGTGAACCAATCAAAAGAGAGACTTCCATTATTTTTATTTTTAATTATTCTGACGTCGAGATAAGGAATACTCACCCCTATTACGGTTGTCAACATTGTCAAAAATAGTGTAGTTGGTATTGCCGTCGTCAAAGTCGATAACTTTTGGCAGCTCTTGATACTATTTTGGTATTGACGACAACAATAGTGATATTCTATTGACGGTTGTCAACATAAAAATTGTCAACACAGTTTTTGGTGACGACAAGCGCGCAATTAAATATTCTGCTGTAAAAGTTTGGTAAAATAATTCAGAATTATACCTTTTTACACACTTTATTTGTTTATTATACCTTTCATGAACATGAAATGGTATTATAACTTTGGTCCGATGTTTGTAAGTATGAGAAGAAGAAGAGATAGACCCATCAATAAGTATACCGAAATGATCAGGATGACGAGATGAGTTGATTTAGCCATGTCCATCTGTCCGTCTGTCTGTCTGTCTGTCAGTTTGAACGCAAACTAGTCCCTCAGTTTTTGAGATATTTGGCTGAAATTTTGTATGCGGCCACCATTTTCCAATATAGGAATCATTTTTCGGAACCAGCAAGATCGGACCGATATTACATATAGCTCCCGTGCAACCGATTATTCCGGTAAACGGATTTTGGGCTATAACTCCTGTAATTAAACACGTAGAAACGTGAAATTTTGGAAGCATCGCTATTTTTATATGTAAAATATCGATGTTGAAAATCATTGAGATGGGATAAATATTTCACATAGCCGCCATACAATCGATTGTTCCGATAAAAAGATATTGGGCTATAACTCCTGTAATTAAAGAGGAAGGAACGTGAAACTTTGTAAGCATCGCTATTTTTATATGCAAAATATCGATGTTGAAAACCATTAAGATGGGATAAATATTTCACATAGCCCCCATACAATCGATTGTTCCGATAAACGGATTTTGGCCTATAACTCCTGTAAATAAACACGTAGGAACGTGAAATTTTGAAGGTATCAATATTTTTATATGTGAAATATCGATGTTGAAAAACATCGAGATGGGATAAATATTTCACATACAATCGATTGTTCCGATAAACGGATTTTGGTAGATAACTCCTGTAATTATATAGGTAGGAACGTGAAATTTCGTACCTATTGCTATTTTAGAATGTGGAATGTCGATGTTAAAATTCAATGAGATTGGACCAATATAACACATCGCCCCCATATAATCGATAGTTCCGATAATTTCGGTATGAGCGGAAGTTAAATTCACACAGGCTGTACTGGGATCAACCAGTGAAAATCGTTACGCTTATTCATGAAAGGTATTTAGCCTTCGGCACAGCCGAAGACAGCTTTCCTTACTTGTTTTTATTTAATTTAGTAAAACGAAAAAAAAAATGAAAATAACAAGCAACAACCAATTTGCGCAGCTTGTTTTAGAACTAAAACAAAACCTGCGCTTACAAAAGGCTTTTCCAAAGGAGCAGTTCCCAATAATTTTAAGTCGCAACAGGGCGTAGAAATTTTCTATAGGGGGGGTTTGAACCTTTGGATGCTCCGAAGGTTGTGACTTTTGACAGTTTGGTATTTGTTTACTTTAGGGGTCAACTGCTAATAAATTAGCTAAAATTATGGGAGATAGCTCAAAAGCGGGGTTTGGCCTCAGGATCACGAATCCCCAAATGTTTTTTTAATATTTTGCTACTTTGAAGAGATATTAGCAATCAAAGTTGCAAGTTTTCATGTGGTTGTTGTAATTTTATTAGGCTGTACCTGTAGCTGTCTCCCATAATTTTAGCTAATTTATTAGCAGTTGATTCCTAAAGGAAACAAATACCGACAGTTTTTATGAAAAAATTCAGCTGTTGAGAGCCAATAAACAATTGTCAAAATAAATGATCGTAGTTTTGCTATAAAATTATCGATAACACGTCAACGTCAACACATTGATGAAGTAAATACCAGAACTGCATTCATGCGACGTTGATATTGATACGACTTGATGTTGATATTGATACGAAGTGGCAATTGATATTGACAACCATAATAGGGGTGACTGTAATTGTTTTCCATTTTAGTAGTGAATTTTATTTTGTTGTGATAACTATTTAGGTTTTCTTGTATCACTTCTACGTCTTTGCGTTTTACTATAGCGAGAATATCGTCAACATATTTTACTATAAGTTTTATTTCGATGTTGTGTTTTTGTTTTAATACATTTAGGGCGTTGTCTAAAAGATCGTCTAAATTATATCTGCTATTGTTGGGGATTGCCCATTGGCACTTCAAACGTTGGGTATATATTTCGTTGCTGTAGATAAAATAGTTATTGTCAAGAAGACAAAATCTTAGAATTTATTGGAACTTGCATCTGGGTATATTAGTCGATGAATTTTATTGTCTCCCATTTATCCATTGTTATTTTTATAGCCAGATTAGTGGGATGATGATACGACATCGAATGAGACTAGAACTTCATCTTCGTTGATGCGTAGATCAACTAGTCTCTCTTTAAGCTTGAATTAATTTCTGATGTACTCACGGTTGCCGTTTGCATAAAATTTTGAGTACCAAAATTCGTACCAAACAGAAAAAAAACCTACCAAAATAATTTGCTAGTCAAACAGCATAACATGTATTAAAAGAATTTTAAGCAGTTCATCTGCTGCCATAATTTAATATATATGATTTAGTAAAATACACACTCACTACAAATTGGAGATATTCCAAGTTTACAAAGCAATATTTGCATGCGTTCAATGTATTTTTTTTTGTTTTTTGCTTCTCCTGTAAAATTTTGTTTAAGTCACTTAGGGCCTTTGTGAATTAAGGTAACTACATGATTAAAATAAAAGAAAATTTGCCAACCTTTAGGGGTCGCTATTTTTGCGCCCTTTTCCAAGTGGTACCACTTCACTTCTACTGCCAGTAAAGAAGGAGAGTGAAAGAGACACAACATCATGACTAAATAATTGTTTTGTAGTCATTCAAATGTGGTTTTGATATTTGTAGCAGTGTCATTGTACTTGCGTTGAAGTTAAAATGGCAAAAACGTACCAAATTTGGAAGTTGTGTACCAACGTACCCGGAGAAAAAATTCGTATTTTGTATTTTAGGCAACCCGTAGAGTCTGCGTGCATTAGCTGCTGAGCATGAGAGTTTTTGCTTCTCTCTTGCGGTTATGTGTAACTTACATTCCCAAACTCTCCCAAAATATCGGCAAAGCAATACCAAAAAATAACAAAAAAATATAACACTAGCATACAAATCCAACTCCACATTAGCGAATACAAAAAGAACGATCGACAAACTAGAACAACATAATGTGATATATGAAATAACATGTCAGGGTAAAGAAGATAAAAGCTGCAACAGGGTATATAGGAACCACGAAACGTAACCTTAACGTCAGACGAAAAGAGCACCAAACTGCCTTATCAAAACACATCACGACAAGTGAGCATTCAGCTGATCTAGCAAACACAAAAATAATAGACCGTAACAAATACGGGAGAGCGAAATACACACTAGAGAGTTTGCGAGTATTGGAAAAAACGAGATAAACAAGAAAGAGGACAAACAAAACATAGCAGCAGTAAAGAGGCTTGACAATAATAAGAGGAACCATCGCAAGAACCAACGCAATTCAGCAGGTCGCGGGTAAGGAATTTCACCACGCGGTAAGAAAATACCTACATAAGAAATACACTGAATCAGTTTTTTTACCATGCGGTGAAATTCCTTACCCCTGACCTGCTGAATTGCTTTGATTCCTCTTATTATTTTCAAACGATGCTACCAAACAACGATGGCACTATTTTGTAATTTTTAGTTTTTAAACATAACATACTATGTAAGTATTGTTTTTGTGTTTTAATGTTTTGACACGTGGATCTGTTAATTAGTATTTCATATAATGTTTATTGTTGTTGTTGTTGTTGTAGCGAGGTGTAGCCCTGCCTAAATGTCAGACAGGGTCACCCCGAGTGTATTGCTCTTGGCCGGGTCGATATAAGAAAACGGCCCGGGTCGTTTCGGCACGATGGGTACAGCACAAGTACTGGTACCGTTCTCGTAGAACCGGCAATACAAGAAACTAGCCGTGTAGGCTATGTAGGTCATTTAGCGTTACCCAGGGTGCACCAACTGGGAGGCGACCTACTTTTACACCCTTTACTTTACTTGTTGTCTTTATTATTGTTCTTTAAATAAATAGATCACCCCTGATGAAGCTAGGAAGTCTAGCGAAACGTTGGGTTGGAAAAGTGGAATAAAGTCTTTTACTTTGCACTTCACAAGCAATGGCCAAAAGAGCATAACTCCAAAATCTAATTAAATATATAATTAACCGGAAAACCTTTGAAAAATAAATATTCTTTATATATCCCGTATGTTATCAATAAGTTTGGATGGACTAATTACGACTTGGAATGCTGTACTATTATTTTTGTCAATACTATTTCTAAAGAGGGTTTGCCTTGAATCGGATACACAAGCAACAGGTATGTACTACATACTAGCTGAATCTAGTTGTAAAAAAATTTTATAATATTATTTTAATTAATTAGCAAGTGCAACTAATTTTTCTGTAGTCAATTAACTATGCTTTGAAAATGTGTTTTTTGAGAAAAATTTACCTACGCGCTGCAGGAACCAGACAAGCCGACATATGTTTCGATGATACTGGAATTACATCTCTTCAAGGACGTTTCTTCCCGGCATTGTGAGAGTCGAACTCACAACACTGTAGTGACTTGTATGCTAGACGGTCTAGCACCTTAGGCCACTACCCAGCTTGAAGGTAAACCCTTCTCAGTGTCCATTTATGCATATATTTATACTTCCATATAGAACATTTCTTTAATTTCAATGCTAACTTATATGAAAGATTTGCGAATTTTTAGGACTTGGTGTGAAACCTATGAAAGAATTTTCATACTTAATTAAGCACGAATATTTTTCCATTTATAACATTAAACTCTTTGTTGCTTTTTTGACTTGTAGTCTAGTGCTGTAAATACCGACGGTATTGGTAAATGGAAAAATATTCGTGCTTAATTAAGTATGAAAATTCTTTCATAGGTTTCACACCAAGTCCTAAAAATTCGCAAATCTTTCATATAAGTTAGGATTGAAATTAAAGAAATGTTCTATATGGAAGTATAAATATAGGCATAAATGGACACTGAGAAGGGTTTACCTTCAAGCTGGGTAGTGGCCTAAGGTGCTAGACCTTCTAGCATAAAAGTCACTACAGTGTTGTGAGTTCGACTCTCACAATGCCGGGAAGAAAAGTCCTTGAAGAGATGTAACTCCAGTATCATCGAAACATATGTCGGCTTGTCTGGTTCCTGCAGCGCGTAGGTAAATTTTTCTCAAAAAACACATTTTCATACAATCCCGAAAATTGCTTATAAATACCGTCGGTATTTACAGCAAAAGACTACAAGTCAAAAAAGCAACAAAGAGTTTAATGTTATAAATGGAAAAATATTCGTGCTTAATTAAGTATGAAAATTCTTTCATAGGTTTCACACCAAGTCCTAAAAATTCGCAAATCTTTCATATAAGTTAGCATTGAAATTAAAGAAATGTTCTATATGGAAGTATAAATATATGCATAAATGGACACTGAGAAGGGTTTACCTTCAAGCTGGGTAGTGGCCTAAGGTGCTAGACCTTCTAGCATACAAGTCACTACAGTGTTGTGAGTTCGACTCTCACAATGCCGGGAAGAAAAGTCCTTGAAGAGATGTAACTCCAGTATCATCGAAACATATGTCGGCTTGTCTGGTTCCTGCAGCGCTTAGGTAAATTTTTCTCAAAAAACACATTTTCATACAATCCCGAAAATTGCTTGTAAATACCGTCGGTATTTACAGCAATAGACTACAAGTCAAAAAAGCAACAAAGAGTTTAATGTTATAAATGGAAAAATATTCGTGCTTAATTAAGTATGAAAATTCTTTCATAGGTTTCACACCAAGTCCTAAAAATTCGCAAATCTTTCATATAAGTTAGCATTGAAATTAAAGAAATGTTCTATATGGAAGTATAAATATATGCATAAATGGACACTGAGAAGGGTTTACCTTCAAGCTGGGTAGTGGCCTAAGGTGCTAGACCTTCTAGCATACAAGTCACTACAGTGTTGTGAGTTCGACTCTCACAATGCCGGGAAGAAAAGTCCTTGAAGAGATGTAACTCCAGTATCATCGAAACATATGTCGGCTTGTCTGGTTCCTGCAGCGCGTAGGTAAATTTTTCTCAAAAAACACATTTTCATACAATCCCGAAAATTGCTTGTAAATACCGTCGGTATTTACAGCAATAGACTACAAGTCAAAAAAGCAACAAAGAGTTTAATGTTATAAATGGAAAAATATTCGTGCTTAATTAAGTATGAAAATTCTTTCATAGGTTTCACACCAAGTCCTAAAAATTCGCAAATCTTTCATATAAGTTAGCATTGAAATTAAAGAAATGTTCTATATGGAAGTATAAATATATGCATAAATGGACACTGAGAAGGGTTTACCTTCAAGCTGGGTAGTGGCCTAAGGTGCTAGACCTTCTAGCATACAACTCACTACAGTGTTGTGAGTTCGACTCTCACAATGCCGGGAAGAAAAGTCCTTGAAGAGATGTAACTACAGTATCATCGAAACATATTTCGGCTTGTCTGGTTCCCGCAGCGCGTAGGTAAATTTTTCTCAAAAAACACATTTTCATACAATCCCGAAAATTGCTTGTAAATACCGTCGATATTTACAGCAATAGACTACAAGTCAAAAAAGCAACAAAGAGTGTAATGTTATAAATGGAAAAATATTCGTGCTTAATTAAGTATGAAAATTCTTTCATAGGTTTCACACCAAGTCCTAAAAATTCGCAAATCTTTCATATAAGTTAGCATTGAAATTAAAGAAATGTTCTATATGGAAGTATAAATAAATGCATAAATGGACACTGAGAAGGGTTTACCTTCAAGCTAGGTAGTGGCCTAAGGTGCTAGACCTTCTAGCATACAAGTCACTACAGTGTTGTGAGTTCGACTCTCACAATGCCGGGAAGAAAAGTCCTTGAAGAGATGTAACTCCAGTATCATCGAAACATATGTCGGCTTGTCTGGTTCCTGCAGCGCGTAGGTAAATTTTTCTCAAAAAACACATTTTCATACAAACCCGAAAATTGCTTGTAAATACCGTCGGTATTTACAGCAATAGACTACAAGTCAAAAAAGCAACAAAGAGTTTAATGTTATAAATGGAAAAATATTCGTGCTTAATTAAGTATGAAAATTCTTTCATAGGATTCACACCAAGTCCTAAAAATTCGCAAATCTTTCATATAAGTTAGCATTGAAATTAAAGAAATGTTCTATATGGAAGTATAAATATATGCATAAATGGACACTGAGAAGGGTTTACCTTCAAGCTGGGTAGTGGCCTAAGGTGCTAGACCTTCTAGCATACAAGTCACTACAGTGTTGTGAGTCCGACTCTCACAATGCCGGGAAGAAAAGTCCTTGAAGAGATGTAACTCCAGTATCATCGAAACATATGTCGGCTTGTCTGGTTCCTGCAGCGTGTAGGTAAATTTTTCTCAAAAAACACATTTTCATCCAATCCCGAAAATTGCTTGTAAATACCGTCGGTATTTACAGCAATAGACTACAAGTCAAAAAAGCAACAAAGAGTTTAATGTTATAAATGGAAAAATATTCGTGCTTAATTAAGTATGAAAATTCTTTCATAGGATTCACACCAAGTCCTAAAAATTCGCAAATCTTTCATATAAGTTAGCATTGAAATTAAAGAAATGTTCTATATGGAAGTATAAATATATGCATAAATGGACACTGAGAAGGGTTTACCTTCAAGCTGGGTAGTGGCCTAATGTGCTAGACCTTCTAGCATACAAGTCACTACAGTGTTGTGAGTTCGACTCTCACAATGCCGGGAAGAAAAGTCCTTGAAGAGATGTAACTCCAGTATCATCGAAACATATGTCGGCTTGTCTGGTTCATGCAGCGCGTAGGTAAATTTTTCTCAAAAAACACATTTTCATACAATCCCGAAAATTGCTTGTAAATACCGTCGGTATTTACAGCAATAGATTACAAGTCAAAAAAGCAACAAAGAGTTTAATGTTATAAATGGAAAAATATTCGTGCTTAATTAAGTATGAAAATTCTTTCATAGGTTTCACACCAAGTCCTAAAAATTCGCAAATCTTTCATATAAGTTAGCATTGAAATTGAAGAAATGTTCTATATGGAAGTATAAATATATGCATAAATGGACACTGAGAAGGGTTTACCTTCAAGCTGGGTAGTGGCCTAAGGTGCTAGACCTTCTAGCATACAAGTCACTACAGTGTTGTGAGTTCGACTCTCACAATGCCGGGAAGAAAAGTCCTTGAAGAGATGTAACTCCAGTATCATCGAAACATATGTCGGCTTGTCTGGTTCCTGCAGCGCGTAGGTAAATTTTTCTCAAAAAACACATTTTCATACAATCCCGAAAATTGCTTGTAAATACCGTCGGTATTTACAGCAATAGACTACAAGTCAAAAAAGCAACAAAGAGTTTAATGTTATAAATGGAAAAATATTCGTGCTTAATTAAGTATGAAAATTCTTTCATAGGTTTCACACCAAGTCCTAAAAATTCGCAAATCTTTCATATAAGTTAGCATTGAAATTAAAGAAATGTTTTATATGGAAGTATAAATATATGCATAAATGGACACTGAGAAGGGTTTACCTTCAAGCTGGGTAGTGGCCTAAGGTGCTAGACCTTCTAGCATACAAGTCACTACAGTGTTGTGAGTTCGACTCTCACAATGCCGGGAAGAAAAGTCCTTGAAGAGATGTAACTCCAGTATCATCGAAACATATGTCGGCTTGTCTGGTTCCTGCAGCGCGTAGGTAAATTTTTCTCAAAAAACACATTTTCATACAATCCCGAAAATTGCTTGTAAATACCGTCGGTATTTACAGCAATAGACTACAAGTCAAAAAAGCAACAAAGACTATACTTTAATTTAGGTATTTTTATTTGACCGCATACAGATGGTACAAAGTACAAAAAATGGGGGGGTTAGTTTGTACAAAAATCTGTAGTTGTAAAATAAATGTATATTAAAAAAAAAAAAAATTATAATTTATAATTTTTTTTAATAAACTAACAAGTGTAACGAATTTTTCTGTGCTCAAGGAACTATACTGTGAGGTGGGTTTCATCGTAGGCTGGGCTAATGATCAGCCTGTCCAGGATCAAGTAGAGGTCCTTTACTAATAAGAACACAGTGATTTAGAGGTGATATTCTAGTCGGACACACACACACACCTAAAGGTATGTTTAGTCGGGCAAGGTGAGTAAGATGACAGGGCGATGGATTGGTATTTGAGTACCGATGGATCGTAGGGAGTTGGCGAATGCCGGCAAACGGGTGATGGATGTCGGTTTAACGATTGGTGGATGTCGGTGGAACGGTTGGTGGATGTCGGCGTAACGATTGACGAATACCTGTGGATCGGTGCCAAGTTACCTTATGACCGGTGGAACGGTTGGTTGATACCGGTGGATCGGTGCCAGGTTAACGATGTCCGGTGGACATCGGTGGATCATTTGGAGAATGCCGGTGGATCGGTGCCAGGTTACCGATGACCGGTGGACCGATTGGTGAATGCCGTGGATCGAGGCCTGGTTACCGATGACCGGTGGATGGATAATGGTGGATCCCAAGGGACGCATCAGTGCCCTTGTAGATCATTTCTCCTCGTCCAGTAGACACTACCAAAATAATCGAGAGCGGAGGGTTGTGCAGGGTAAGGTAGGCAGCTTCTCACAAAATGACTTCGTGGCACTTGTCTACTCTTACCATAACCGCGCTTTTGACGATCGGTGAAGCGCGAAGAATTTACTTAAGCCGAAGTAAATATAAAGCGATCGAGAATTTCATGTAATGATCACAAGTGGGTGGGCGAGAGAAAACAAGCAAGGACGCTTGCTTAGTGCTGGCACTTATATATATATAATAAATAATCCACGCAAGTGGGGAAAGCTTCTGATCGCCATTCAACTGGGAATGGCCAGAGCGATTCTTCTATGTGCGGTCCAACCCGCTCACTACGTCCGGGAAAGCCCACGTATCTCTGGATAGCCACTGAACACCCGTTCGGTGGTGAACTAAAATGAGAAGGCGACAACCTGACAAGGCCACTCAGACATAATCGGTTTAAGGGCTTGCCAGGGGACTTCATCAGCAGCGTCTGTCACCATGAGGTGCGGCTGAAAGAGGGCGTCTGTCTTGAACCAAGCGGCTCGCTATATAAATGTTGTGCGTAGGGTTTGGGACCCACCACATAAAAACAAACTTCCAATGAGATCCAATAATCAGGCCTCGGATATGATAACTCACTCTTTAGATAACGACCACTGCAAACGAAATAGGATTTTGATTAAGGAAATCAGGGCATGTTCTTGGAATGTCCGAACCCTTAGCAGGGAAGTTGACGATGCCCGCTAGTTGGGCTGAAATCACCGCTATACAAGAAATGCGATGGACGGGGCAAGGTTATAAGACCATCCAAACCTGCAATGTCTACTGGAGCGGCCACACTAATGAGCGCAGATTCGGCGTCGGTTTTGTGGTGGGAAAGAGGCTTGTGAAACAGGTAGTATCTTTCACAGCCGTGAACGAGCGTCTCGCCACAATACGAATAAAACTACGATTTTTCACCATATCGTTTATCTGTGCGCACGCACCGACCGAGGACAAGGACTTAGAAGAAACTTATGAGCGCTGCCCCCGTCATGATATCAAAGTCGTGCTTGGCGACTTTAACGCCAGGGTGGGCAAAGAGGGTGTATTTGGCCCCACTGTCGGAAAGTTCAGCCTCCATGAAGAGACTTCGCCGAATGGATACAGTCTGATCGACTTCGCCGGTGCACGAAATATGGTCGTAGCCAGAACCAGGTTCAAGCATAAAAAGATCCATCAAGATCAGATCGATCACTTTGTGATAGACGGACGGCATGCTTTCAGTGTTATGAACGTACGTACATCGACTCCGATCACTACTTGGTAGCAGCCAAGATTCGTACTCGCCTAAGTACAACGAAAGAGGCACACAAAAAACGCAAGCAAAGCTGGACGTCGAAAAGCTGCAGTCACAACAGACAGCCAATGATTTCGCAGAACGACTCGAGCACCTGCTCTCTGAGAGCACAATTCAACCCAGCGGAGTGCACGAGCAGTGGGAGCATATCTCCGGATCACTTCGTACCGCAGCCGAAGAAGTAATTGGATTCCGGCAAATGCGAAAAACAGCTGGTACGATGATAGAGAGTACAAAGGCGCAATGAAAAGAAAGGACGACGCCTATAAGGCAACGTTAAAAGCGAATGCAACGAGGAGCGTGTGTGAACACTACAGCGAGATGAAGAGGGAAGCGAGACGGCTTTTTCTGGCGAAGAAAAGGGAAGCGGAAAAGCGTGAAATCGAAGAGCTTGAAATGCTAGCCAGCAGAAGCAACGCCCGAAAATTGTATCAAAGAATTCGACCAATGACGGAAGGTTTTAACCCCGGGGCAAACTTCTGTAAAAATGACAATGGCGACCTGGTGACAGATGTTCAGAGAGTACTAGGGTTATGGAGGGATCACTTCTCTGCCCTTCTAAACGGAGGAACGGAGCAACAATCCAGAGAAGAGGACGAACCCGACCCCACAATCGAAGACGATGGAATCGAAGTTCCACAACCCGACAATAACGATGTGCGAGTAGCTATATTACGGCTAAAAAACAATAAAGCGGCGGGTGCTGATGGCCTGCCCGCTGAGCTATTTAAATGCGGCGGCGAGAGCTGGTAAGGTGCATGCACCAGCTCTTGTGCAGAATATGGTCGGATGAATGCATGCCTGAAGATTGGGACGTAAGTGTTCTCTGCCCAATCCATAAGAAGGGTGATCCCGCAAACTGCGCCAACTATCGTGGAATCAGCCTATCAAGCGTATTGTGCGAAAGACTGAAGCCTGACGTAAATCGACTGATTGGACCTTATCAGTGTGGCTTCAGACCTGGTAAATCTACCATCGACCAGATTTTTACAATACGCCAAATCTTGGAAAAAAAACCCGTGAGAAAAGGATCGACATACACCATCTCTTTGTTGATTTTAAAGCCGCCTTCGACAGCACGAAAAGGAGTTGCCTATGCGCAGCTATGTCTGATTTTGGTTTCCCAGCAAAACTTATACGGCTATGCAAAATGACGCTGAACAACTCCACCAGCTCGGTTAGAATTAGGAAAGACCTCTCCGAGCCGTTCGAAACTAAACGAGGTTTCGTGCGATTTCTTTAATTTAATGCTGGAGAAAATAATGCTAGCTGCAGAACTTAACCGCGCTGGAACAATATATTACAAGAGCGTACAACTGTTGGCGTATGCCGACGACATCGACATCATTGGCCTCAACAACCGCGCCGTAACTTTTGCGTACTCCAAATTAGAAAAGGAAGCGGAAAAAATGGGTTTGGTGGTGAACGAAGGTAAAACGAAGTACCTGCTGGCATCAAGCAAAGAGTCAGCGCATTCGCGCCTTGGCAACCACGCCACTGTTGGCAGCCATAATTTCGAGATAGTAAGGGACTTTGTATACCTGGGAATCAGCATTAATACCAACAACAATGTAAGCCTGGAAATCCATAGAAAGATAACTATTGCAAACAAATGCTACTTTGGGCTGAGTAGGCAATTTAGAAGTAAAGTCCTCTCTCAACGAACAAAAACAACACTCTATAAGTCACTTATCGTACCCGTCCTGCTATATGGTGCAGAAGCATGGCAGCATCTGATGAGGTGGCTCTGGGACTATTCGAGAGAAAAATTCTTCGAAAGATTTAGAGGAAGAGGGAGAACACCGCTTCGATGGCAGGACCAAGTAGAGGCAGACCTGCGAGCACGCGGTGTCTCTAATTGGCGCCAGTTGGCTCAACAAAGAACCGACTGGCGTAACATGTTGGACGGCCAAAATCGCCTAGGCGGTTAAAGGCTATTTTAAGTAAGTAAGTAAGTATATATATATATATATATATATATATTTTTTGTTAAGTAAATTTCAATTTAACTTATATATTAATAATTTTAATTTTGCAGGTGCATTCAACAACGTTCTACCGGAAGCCATTACCTCGGCGTTAACGGGTCTGCGGGTCGATGCCTGCCTTGTGGAGTTTATCCGCAAATTGCTTATTAGCAGACGGATTACAACGGAGCTAGGCGGTAATTCGATTCACAGACTCGTTAACAGAGGAGGTGTTCTCTCTCCGCTCCTGTGGCTGGTTACTGTAAACCAACTTCTACGTCTCACGGAAGCTGAAGGCTACCAAGTGATTGCGTACGCCGTTGACATCTGCGTTATCATTCGGGGAAAATTTCCTCAAACTCTCTGCAATTTAATGGAAAATGCTCTGACTAAAGTATGCGACTGGGCGAACGCTTCAGGTTTGGAGGTTTATCCCGAGAAAACCGAACTTGTCCTCTTCACTAGGAGGTACAAAATACCGAAACGAAAGGGAAGGTGGGTGGAGGTATCTTTTCACCGGACCTGGGACTAGAGATCTCCTTTCGTCTTCCCGACCACTGCAGCGTGTACCAAGCAGAAATGCTGGCAATAAACGGTGAAGTGAAAAGCCTAGCGTCTACGCCCCAAAACGACAAACGGATATTTATCTTCTCAGATAGTCAGGCCGCGCTAAAGGCACTGAACTCATATGTCGACAACACAAAGTCGCTAACTGAATGCCGCAGATCTCTTAACGAGATGGCTTCAGTATCAGCCTTATTTGGGTACCTGGTCACAGGGATATTGAAGGCAACTTTATAGCGGATGAGCTGGCCAGAAGAGGTACAACCACTCATCTCCTTCCAGGAAATGATCTGGTAGGCATTCCCATGGCCTCTTTCAAACTCCGAGCTAGCACAAATACCTTACAAAGGGCAAATGACCTCTGGTCAGGTCTCTCGACGTGCGAGATATCAAGGCTTACTTGGCCTTCATACAACAAAGGACGCACTAACTGTCTGCTGTCCCTTAATAAATCCGGTGTCTCATCTCTGATAAAGGTGTTAACAGGGCACTGCTTAATAGGCACACATGGTGCTAGGATGGGCGTAATAACTCACGATTACTGTCGCAGTTGCAGATGTATTGAAGAGGAGGAGAGTGTTCAACATCTGCTGTGTCAATGTCCTGCACTCAGCAGAAGACGATTGGGTATTCTCGGCCTACCGTTCATCGACGACCTCACGGAGGTTTCAATAATGGATATTAGGGCTCTATCGAAATTCATTGATTCCACGAGCTGGTTTGATCCTCTAATCCAAGTGTGAGAATGTGAGATTGTTGATGTTTGATTCTCGGATATGGCGTGGGTCTTAAGACCGCATAGGGTATCACAATGGGACAACTTGACTGGCCTAAGGGTGGGCAGGGTCCTGCACTCTGCCCTGCCCTCGCAACCTAACCTAACCTATATATTAATTTCATTAACATTTTAAAATACATATACAAAATAATTCCATTTTATGATTCAAATCTGTATATAAAAAAATAGCGACATTTCAATGTTATGTATAAAATATGTGTTATATATACACAAGGTATACATAAGTATAAAAAAATGATGTTGAACTCCTTGTCTTTGTGTGAACTGGACGTATGTAACTTGACCCTCATCGCATAGAGGGACGTATGCTAGCATATGGTTAGGATCTTGTTTATTAAATTTTTCGCCGTATTTATTTTGTATTTCATTTTTTGGCAAGAGTGAAAATGTATAAGACGACCAGATGCTAGGGGCTTTGTGAACCAATCAAAAGAGAGACTTCCATTATTTTTTTTTTTAATTATTCTGACGTGGAGATAAGGAATACTGTAATTGTTTTCCATTTCAGTAGTGAATTTTATTTTGTTGTGATAACTATTTAGGTTTTCTTGTATCACTTCTACGTCTTTGCGTTTTACTATAGCGAGAATATCGTCAACATATTTTACTATAAATTTTATTTCGATGTTATGTTTTTGTTTTAATATATTTAGGGCGTTGTCTAAAAGATCGTCTAAATTATATCTGCTATTGTTGGGGATTGCCCATTGGCACTCCAAACGTTGGGTATATATTTCGTTGCTGTAGATAAAATAGTTATTGTCAAGAAGACAAAATCTTAGAATTTCTTGGAACTTGCATCTGGGTATATTAGTCAATGAATTTTATTGTCTCCCATTTATCCATTGTTATTTTTATAGCCAGATTAGTGGGGATGTTCGTAAATAATGACACGACATCGAATGAGACTAGAACTTGTTCTTCGTTGATGAGTAGATCAACTAGTCTCTCTTTAATCTTGAATTCATTTCTGATGTTGTACTCACGGTTGCCGTTTGCATAAAATTTTGCGTACCAAAATTCGTACCAAACAGAAAAAAACCTACCAAAATAATTTGATAGTCAAACAGCATAACATGTATTAAAAGAACTTTAAGCAGTTCATCTGCTGCCATAATTTAACACAGAAACGGGTTTTAATATATCGTTACCATATTTCACAAAGGCCCTAATTGACACATTTCTTCGAAAACGACATTTTCACATATTCAAGTATGATTTAGTAAAATACACACTCACTACAAATTTTAAGGAGTTAGTTGCAGTAAAACGGAGATATTCCAAATTTACAAAGCAATAATTGCATGTGTTCAATGTAATTTTTTTTTGTTTTTCGCTTCTCCTCTAAAATTTTGTTTAAGTCACTTAGGGCCTTTGTGAATTAAGGTAACTACATGATTAAAATAAAAGAAAATTTGCCAACCCTTAGGGGTCGCTATTTTTGCGCCCTTTTCCAAGTGGTACCACTTCACTTCGGCTTCTTGACGGAACTCCCTCCATCTATGAATATGTGGTTTGCGCATTCGGAACCACTGTAGCGCCTTGCCCCGTAAGAGTTCTGGTAATGTCATAAGCAGCTTGTCCAGTGGGATACGATAACACTCAGCTAATTCTTCGATCCTCTCCAGGAAGTCGTGAAGCATTTCACCTTCGTCATAGTGAATGCCCCATCTGCGGACTGTAGTCATTATTTCGGCATCGCATACCTCAATTTGTTGCTGTCGTATTTGCTTAGGATCTGCTGCGGGTCCCTCCACCAAAATAGTGGGCATGCCATCTGTCGGTACCTTCACCGGTCTCTTTACCTCGGCGGCGATTTCCTCCTCTAACTCCTTCTACAAATTTTCGGTGGATGCGCGTTTTCTTTTTGCTCTCACGTACGCGCTCCTTGTGTTGGTGGTATCACAACGGGCCTTTCAAAACTGGCCTAAGTGCGCCTCTGCGGCAGCCACTTGAACCTAACCTAAGAAGAATTTACTTAAGGCGAAGTAAATATAAAGGATCGAGAATTTCATGTAATGATCGCAAGTGGGTGCGCGAGTGAAAACAAGCAAGGCCGCTTGCTTAGTGCTGGCACTCTGCCTGTTTGCTTTGAGCGCGCTTGCGGGGTGTGGGTTCGATACCCGTGTGAGGCGTGTGGGTTTAATAGCAATGTGATGCTGCATAAAAGCGGCATTACAGTCCGGTGTGTGTGGTGCCCTGCACTCTAAATATTTATTTATTATATACATATATATATATTTTGTTTTTTTTGTTAAGTACATTTCAATTTAACTTATATATTAATTTCATTAACATTTTAAAGTACATTTCATTTTGTTAATACATATACAAAATAATTCCATTTTATGATTCAAATCTCTATATAAAAAAATAGCGACATTTCAATTTTATGTATAAAATATGTGTATATATAAAGGTATACATAAGTATAAAAAAATGATGTTGAACTCCTTGTCTTTGTGTGAACTGGACGTATGTAACTTGACCCTCATCGCATAGAGGGACGTATGCTAGCATACAATTGAAGCTCTTGTAGGTGGACCTGTATCGGATGGACCCATAGATGGTTAGTATCGACTATGTTCACTCTTTTGATTGACAGGTATTTCCTTTTTGTGCCTGGACCAGAAATCTTTGGTGCTAGTGTTTGCGGGAACTGGTTGACAGCAGACGAGAGCGGATGGCCCCGCTTTTCCCCTCTTTCTTACTTTTAGCTTCCAGGCACACTTTGCTCGTTCGGTGGGCTTATCGTGTGGTGAGCTCCTAGCCAGGGCATCCTCCAGGCGCTTTGTTTCTTGCGGACGCACAATATAGATGAGCTGTAAGCACTCCTCTATGGCCCTACCCGCTTCGTTTGGGGTAGTTTGTGTACCTCGCTGTTGATTATTTTCTGCATAGCGAGGTTGCGCGGGTAATATCGCTGCTTCAGCGGTTTGGCGTATTTCATCGTCATGACATGTTTCGCTATCGTGAATCGCCCCTCCGTACTGGTGAAACTTTTCTTGTGGTGTGCGATTACTGCCTGCCGTTTGTGTTGTTGGTCCCGCATCTGGACCAATTGTTGGTCTTCCGAAAGGTCTTTAAACGTAGTTAAAGCATTGAGTCGAGCCGGTGGTGATGGATCTGTTGGCATGGTGGGCGGCATTCGCTTTCCATCCAGCGTGATGGTGATCTCCCGGCTGTGCAGAAAGTCCATTCCTATTATCATTTGTTCCGCTAAACTGGGTATTGCTGATGCCAACAGGCTGGTGGTCTTTTCCTCGAAGGTTATTTTTGCTCGGAACAAGCACGAGCTTGATATATACGTTTCGTCCGCCAACTGGATTTGGTGTGACTTCGGGTGTGATCGTATTTGGCGGTGCTCCAGATGTTGACGGATGTTGTTGTCAATATATGTTATGGTGGCTCCTATGTCCACCAATGCTTGAATCTCCATGCCCTCTATGGTAACCTCAATGTAGAAACGGCCATCATGGTTTTCTATTGGGCTAGTGTTGGTTGTAGTTGTGGCGTTCGTGGTTACTCCTAGTGCTGGATGGCAGGGGCAATCCCTGGACAGGGTCCCATCACGGCCGCATCTGGAACAGAAAAGGCGGGCAGTGCTTGTGCATGTGGCCCTGTTCCTTGCATCTCCAGCATGTTCTGCGACTATCGTTATTTAGCATGGCCAGACTGTGAGTCGCTTTCTGAGCTTGTTTGATCTCATCTGCTTTTAGCAGCTCATACTCGTCTGTCAAGTCCCTGAGCTCCTCAATTCGTAATTCTCTCCTTTTCGCGAAAAGTCGGTACTCTACTCGTAGGCCATTATAAATTCGGCCTAATTGTCTACATTGGCCATTGTTGGGTGCTAGCGAATGAGAGTTTGCAATTCCAGGATGTAGTCCTTAGCAGTCTCGTAATCCTGCTGCTTTCGTTGCCGAATGGCCTCTTCTAGCTGGCTCAGGCCGGGACAAAAAAAAATCGTTCGGCTTCTTGACGGAACTCCCTCCATCTATGAATATGTAGCTTGCGTATTCGGAACCACTGTAGCGCCTTGGCCCGTGAGAGTTCTGGTAATGTCATAAAAAGCTTGTCCAGTAGGATACGATAACACTCCGCTAATTCTTCGATCCTCTCCAGGAAGTCGTGAAGCATTTCACCCTCGTCATAGTGAATGCCCCATCTGCGCACTGTAGTCATTATTTCGGCATCGCATACCTCAATTTGTTGCTGTCGTATTTGCTTAGGATCTGCTGCGGGTCCCTCCACCAAAATAGTGGGCATGCCATCTGTCGGTACCTTCACCGGTCTCTTCTCCTCGGCGGCGATTTCCTCCTCTAACTCCTTCTACAAATTTTCGGTGGATGCGCGTTTTCTTTTCGCTCTCACGTACGCGCTCCTTGTGTTGGTGGTATCACAACGGGCCTTTCAAAACTGGCCTAAGTGTGCCTCTGCGGCAGCCACTTGAACCTAACCTAACCTACGCGACGGTGTATCCGTCCACAAATATGCGATGGCGCTTGCACTCCTCGACCAGCTGTTTCTTCTTCAGTCCATGAAACCAACTTAGGGAATCGACGTTTAGGGTTTTTTGTGTGTTGTCCATTTCTGTGTTCGGTAGACTCGCTCCTGCAGTGTTGGTGCTTTTATCTTCTTTTGCACAGTCGCCTGCAGAATTGAGTCCCTGCTCGGGCGCCATTTGTGAGATGGGTTTCATCGTAGGCTGGGGTAATAGTCAGCCTGTCCAGGATCAAGTAGAGGTCCTTTACTAATAAGAACACAGTGATTTAGAGGTTATATTCTAGTCGGACACACACACACCTAAAGGTATGCCTAGTCGGGCAAGGTGAGTAAGATGAAAGGGCGATGGATTGGTATTTGAGTACCGATGGATCGTAGGGAGTTGGCGAATGCCGTCAAAACGGCTGGTGGATGTCGGTGGAACGGTTGGTGGATGTCGGCGTAACGATTGGCGAATACTGCTGGATCGGTGCCAAGTTACCTTATGACCGGTGGATGTCGGTGTAAAAAAAAAAAACTAATGGTGGCGATATACCAACAGGTTATCATAACCTCTAATGAGATTTTTAGCCGAGCTTCTCTTTCCAACTTGTG
Source organism: Campiglossa producta (assembly GCA_964058755.1). Classification (NCBI taxonomy): domain Eukaryota; kingdom Metazoa; phylum Arthropoda; class Insecta; order Diptera; family Tephritidae; genus Campiglossa; species Campiglossa producta. Next base: position 54,243,512 of record CAXKVI010000004.1, on the reverse strand, counting down.
GTATGTTGCTTTTGAGTTTTTTCCTACAAGTTGGCGGGACCTACAGTTTTTTGCCGACTCCGAACGGCACTTGCAACGCAAAAGAATTTTTTGCTGAGAAGCTTCTCATGGCAGAAATACACCCGGAGAGTTTGCCAAACTTTTACCGAGGGGCGACCCGTTTAGAAAAATTATTTTTCTAAATTTTTTGATGTTACTTTTGCCGGGCATCGAACCGCCACGACTTGGTGTAGAAGGCCGAACACTTAACCGCTACAACACGGCGGCCGCCGTCGCTGTAACGATTGGTGAGTACCGGTGGATCGGTGCCAAGTTACTTTATGGCCGGTGGATCAGTTGGGGAATGCCGGTGGATCAGTTGGGAATGCCGGTGGATCGGTGCCAGGTTACCGATGACCGGTGGATGGATCTTGGTGGCCTTGTGGAAACGCCTGTATTTTGGGATCCTATAGCTTTCTTCCGCTGAGCACAGATCGTTGTGCGACCACAACAGTCGGAGATAGCGGTTTTAAAAGCAACATTCCCAGCAGGGAAGAATGGGAGAGCACGGATCGGAGTCCCGCCACTCATGGAGGCACTTCCATTTATACTGATCGCTCGAAGACGGCAGAGTTAGAGGAGTGGTTTATTCAAAGGATCTGAACCTTGAGCTCTCCTTCAGACTACCTGGTCACTGCAGTGTCTTCCAGGCTGAAGTTTCAGCAATCATGGACGCCGCGGCTTGGATAGGCCAACACACTATCAGACAGGACATTTTTATTTTCAGCGACAGCCAGGCGACTGACGTTCAGCTGTCGTCGATCTCTACAAGAGATGGCCCAACAGAATCGCGTGACCTCACATGGGTCCGGGAGCATAGGGATATTGAGAGAAATTGTAGGGCAGACGAACTTGCGAGGCAGGGCACGACCAAGCACGTTCTTCGGGATAAAGAGCGCTTAGGTATGCCGTTTGCCACATGCAAGCTTATGCTGAAGGAGTACACACTCCGCCAAGCCAACGAAAGATGGCTGCAATCTCCAGGATGCCGGATTTCCAAAGAAACCTGGCCGAAATGGGATCATAAAAGATCAAGACAAATTTATGCCCTAAGGAGAAGAGAAATCTCCATATTAATAGGCGTATTAACTGGGCACTGCCTCATTGGTAGGCACGCAGAAAGACTAGGTGTGCCCTACCGACGATGCTGTAGGAGTTGTAAGGATGATGAGGAGGAGGAAACGGTGGAGCACCTCATCTGCAACTGCCCGGCTTTATGTGGCGCGAGAATGAGCTTCTTGGGAGTTCCCTTCCTGGTTAGCCTACGCCAGGTCACGGAGCTGGACATAAAGGACCTGATGGCCTTCATCAAGTCATCTAAATGGTTCGAAGAGGAGTAACGGTGTCGGTATAGGAACGTCAGTGCCGGTATTCTGCTAAGTGGAGAATTCCGATAATACCGGGATTTTCCATATGGCAGAGTCCCGGAACTGACTTTCCTAGTGTTGGTGGTATCACAACGGGCCTTTTAATACTGGCCTAGGTATGCCTCTGCGGCAGCCACTTGAACCTAACCTAGTACAAAGATCGGTAGTTGTAAAAAAAATTTACAATTTTTAGAAAAAAAAAATTTTATAATTTTTATAAAAAAAATTTTATAATTTTTTGTTTTAATAAATTAACAAGTACAAGTAACTTTTATGTAGTTAAGGAATTTAGTTTTTATATTTGACCGCAAACAGATTTTGTAAAGTACAAAAAATACGGTTAAGTTAGATCGGTAGTTGTACAAAAACTAGTATAACTAAAAATAAATGAACAAGTGAAACTAATTTTCTGTAGTCAAGGAACCATAGTGTAATTTTAATTTTTTTATTTGACCGCGTACAGATTATTCATTAAGGTGGAGCGATTTATTTTATTTTTTTTAAATTCATTTTGCCTGACTTCAGAACGGTACATTTCTAGCCCAGAAATAGGCGTGTAAAATTTTATTCTGAGCAAGATATGCCAATATGGGTATCAAATGAAAGGTATTTTCGACCGTATTCCAAATACGTAAATCTCAAGCAGGGTTGTCACCTAGGGTTGCCACCTAGCCGCATTTTATTTACTTTTATTAATATCTCGGGAACCGCTTGCTCGATGTGGATAAAATTTGACATTATAGATAGTATGATTCATTTCAAGATTATACGCGTGGGTGTGGCCACTTGGCGCGGTTCACAGGGTTGCCACCTATCTAAATTTTTTTAAATATTGAGCAGAATATGCCAATATGGGTATCAAATGAATTAATATTTTCGACCGTATTCCAAATATGTAATTCTCAATAAGGGTTGCCACCTAACCGCATTTTATTTATTTTTCTCTATATCTCGGGAACCGCTCGACTGATTTGGATAAAGTTTCGCATTATAGATAGTATGATTCATTCTAAGATTATTTGCGTGGGCGTTTCCATTTGAGGCTGTTCACAGGGTTGTCACCTATCTCAATTTTCTTTTAATATTGAGCAATATATGCCTATATTGGTATCAAGTGAAAGGTAGTTGCGACCGTGTTCCAAATATTTAAATTTCAAGCAGGCTTGCCACCTAGTATTCCTATCTTTCTTCGTACAACTCTCTTTCCTATCTCCCTCCCTTTTGCTCTTCATTGCCCTCTTTCCTTCTACCACGCCCCACTTCCTCTATATCCTATTCGTATTGGCCCCTGTTAATTAAGGCCTAATTCTACCCATGTACCAAATTTTAAGCAAAACGCACCATATATAAGATATTTTCGAATGAATCGTTTCCCTCGTTCACTTCTCGGAAGTAAGATATTTACGGTGACCATCCGTTCTGTTTTTGGCAGAACAGTTCTGTTTTTAAGGAGCTTGTTCTGCGTATTTTTTTTTCTAAGGAAAATCACAGAAATGTTCTGTTTTTAAGCAAATGTTCTGTTTTTGTTCTGCTCTTTGCGCCGCCAACCTTGTTTAAGAAATGTAATGAGTAGCTCTGTAAAGTTAGTTTGCTCAATAACTTCAAAACTTTATGAAAAATTTTAAATCTTTCAAAATATTTTAAAAATAATTTAGTTTATGTTTGACGCGGTCAAGTGCTTCAGCGAAATCAAAAATTGTGTACGTTAAAATGCAAAAACGTACCAAATTTGGAAGTTCCGTACCCGGAAAAAAATTCATACCAAAAATGGTACATTTCGGCCAAAGCGGCAACCGTGGTTATGGTAGGTTTTAAATTAACAAGGAAATGTCCCTCACCATCAAGAAATACTATTCACAAAAAGGAAAAATATACTTAAAAAATAACTTTCACTTGATGCACTTTGGTTGAAATTATTTGAGATTGCAATTTCAATGTTTCTAAAACGTTGGCAACATTTTTTACTGCAAAGAGATGATTACGCCATGAAAAACACTTTTTTGTTCCAACTATTGAGAGTGTAACCCCAAATAGTTTATAGCCGGGTAACGAAATTTTCACGTGAAGGCAATACCAAGCCTTAAGTAAAAAGAGTTCTGTTTTTTAAAAAAAATGTATGGTCACCGTAAAGATATTGTGAATCTAAACCATTCTCGAATACATCTTATTCATATTTCGATATTTCTGAACTTAAGAAGTTAACTTCTTTCCCGTGTACTGGCAACACGCGGTTTTTTTTTAATATTGAGCAAGATATGCCTATATGGGTATCAAGTATTTGCGACCGTGTTCCAAATATTTAAATTTCAAGCAGGCTTGCTACCTAGTCTTCCTATCTTTCTTCGTACAACTCTCTTTCCTATATCCCTCCCTTTTGCTCTTCTTTGCCCTCTTTCCTTCTACCACGCCCCTCTTCCTCTATATCCCATTCGTATTGGCCCCTGTTAATTTAGGCCTTATTCTACCCATGTACCAAATTTTAAGGAAAACGCACTATATATAAGATGTTCTCGAATGAGTCGTTTCCCTGGTCCACTTCCCGGAAGTAAGATATTGTGAATCTAAACCATTCTCGAATGCATATGATTCATATTTCGTTATTTCTGAACTTAAGAAGTTAACTTCTTTCACGTGTACTGGCAACACGCGGTATCTTATACAGTCAGGGAAAAACACCGTTCAGCACCACAGGTCTCAATTTTAGATTTTCGTGTTCTTGATTTTTCGGTCTTAAAAAAAGAACACTTGGTCTTGAAAATATACCACCCTGTCTTAAAATAACAACAAGGATCTTGAAATGCGAACGAAGTTATCGGAAATAGAACGGTCGGTGTTGTCATCAGAACGATGTTGTCGAAAATAGAACGGCCGGTGTTATCATCAGAACACATAACGAGAACGTTACAACATCGTTGCATACTTTTAGGCATTTAGTCTGTAAACAACTTTAACAGAATAAATCCAACAGTGAGGATACTGTCATTGCTGTCGTAAATCATAGCTGCAATTAAACGCCGGCAAACATAAGGACGCGATGGCCTGATGGTAAACCCCTCCGTTCAACAGTCAAAGCAGTGTGAGCTCGACTCCGGGTGGAGGCAAACCACAAAACATAGTGAGAAATAATTTGTCATTCAGAAGAACTCTGAAAAATCATTTTTTTTTTAGATTTTTTGTTTACTTTGACCCAAAATGTTCCTAAAATGAGCCCAAAACGTTCTCAGAATAAGTTAAAAATGTTCATAAATCAAATCCAAACTGTTCATGGAACACAAAACATGTTCTTGAAAAATCCGTTCTCAAAATAAGACCATCGTTCACGAGTTAAGTCAAAACGTTACTGACAGACTTTTGTGCACGAATTTTCTCAGTTTTGGACTTGTTTCGTTCGTTTGAGAACGATTTTTTCTTTGAGTGTATATGGTGCGTTTTCCTTAAAATTTGGTACATGGGTAGAATTAGGCCTAATTTAACAGGGGCCAATACGAATGGGATATAGAGGAAGAGGGGCGTGGTAGGAGGAAAGAGGGCAATGAAGAGCAAAAGGGAGGGAGATAGGAAAGAGTGTTGTACGAAGAAAGATAGGAAGACTAGGTGGCAAGCCTGCTTGAAATTTAAATATTTGGAACACGGTCGCAAATACCTTTCACTCGATACCCATATAGGCATATCTTGCTCAATATTAAAAAAACCGCGTGTTGCCAGTACACGTGAAAGAAGTTAACTTCTTAAGTTCAGAAATAACGAAATATGAATAAGATGTGCTCGAGAATGGTTTAGATTCTCAATAAGTTACTTCCGGGAAGTGGACCAGGTAAACGATTCATTCGAAAATATCTTATGTGAGCGTTTCTTTTTCAAGTGATCCAAATTTCAACCGCCATGCTACGGATTTTGTTCAAATTCGGCTTACACGTAGGGACTATAAATTGATTTGATACGTATTTTTTGTTTTGCCATTTTTTCGATATTCTTCGGAGATATGATCTGTCAAAGTTTGGAATTTTTCTTAAACTAATAAAAACATGTACCTACTAAATCTATCATATCTCGGCTTGTACTAATGCTACAAACTTCAACCTAACCTCATTTAAAAACTAATGGGTTTCTTAGTAATTTTTTTGCATCTGGCAATTTATTTAATTTTTTTTTTTAATAATTGCATTTTTAACATTGCAACTGCACAGTGTTACCCTCAACATTTTTAGTTCCAAATAACAGCATTCGATTGCTTATTAAATTCTCTACAAAATCAATATATTTCAAAAATGGGATCTACATACGGACTTTTATTAAAACACATATTTACAAGACAAACTCTATATTTTTGTATGAAAAAAATAAAAATGTAACACAAATTTTTTAACAAGCTTATTTTTTGTATTAAAACATTGAGAGCTAATACTATGATTTGGATAGATATAATTATGCATTTCTAATTCTAAATTCGGTGCAAACCATGCAATTTCATTCCCTTTCATATGCTTAATGGATTGCTTGTACAATTTTAAGAAGGAACAACTAAGGAAAAGGCTGTCTTCGGCTGTGCCGAAGGCTTTATACCTTTTATAAGTATGCGTCACGTTATTTGAAGCATATAAAGGATGCAATCAATTGTAAAGGGGCTATGTGGCAAATTAGGTCAACCCTACTGTAGACACTGCACACGCAATAAGAGCAATAGTTACGGTTCTACCTATTTAAGATCCCTGTTGTTGTTGTTGTTGTTAACAACAAAACACTCCCCGAAGGTTTTGGGGAGTGATGCCGAAGTTGACAGTCCTTGGCCGGATATGACCCCGGTACGCTGCGGTACTCCCTTGCGGTACTGCCCGACTGTCGTGGTAGCGATTTGGTATGACCAGTGGAACCTTCTAGGTCATGGCATCCCTCCATCCATGAGGAAGGAGAAGATGGGTAATGAGAGGTGAGAGGCATCATATCCGTAGATCAACCATCGAGTAGCACGTCAATTACCTATGTGCATATTAGTCGCCTCTTACGACCGGTATGCCTACCTCGGGCATATTCTAAACCCCTAACCCGCAGGGGGTATTTATTTAAGATCCCTCGTGAAGGGTGGATACCTTGCCGCGGTACGAGGGCTTAAGTCGATAGCCACAGGGCTAAGCATGCCCTTGTGATCATAGCTCTGTACGGCACTTCATCCCGAGAGCAGCCTATCCTCTCTGGCGCGACGACAAAGATCTTCCCCCTCCCAATCCAGGGTGTTATGCGAAACCGTGCCCATTGGACGTTTGCAGCCGGGAGGTAAATCGTGGCTGTATTTCAACGGAGCCTCTCTGATACCGGGTCGCCTCAGAGAGTAAGCATGGCCTTACCGCGGTACGGTGCTCTGCCGCGGTGGACGACACATTTTCCCCTACTCTTCCCTTGACCCTAAGCTGGCCTTGTCCGGCGATGGGTCGTACGAACAAGATGAACTCAAATAACCTAAATAAAAACGAAAAATCTAAAAAACAAACAACGCCAAATTTCACTCCTCAGCAAAGGAGAGCTATGGAGGAGCAGGCGAGAAAACAACAACAACGCCGGAGGACAACCTCCGTTCCACAATCAAGGGGGGGATCGACAGCGATGGCAACTACGAGTCGGTCTATGGTAACCTCAATGTAGAAACGGCCATCATGGTTTTCTATTGGGCTAGTGTTGGTTATAGTTGTGGCGTTCGTGGTTACTCCTAGTGCTGGATGGCAGGGGCAATCCCTGGACAGGGTCCCATCATGGCGTTCGGCTTCTTGACGGAACTCCCTCCATCTATGAATATGTAGCTTGCGTATTCGGAACCACTGTAGCGCCTTGGCCCGTGAGAGTTCTGGTAATGTCATAAAAAGCTTATCCAGTAGGATACGATAACACTCCGCTAATTCTTCGATCCTCTCCAGGAAGTCGTGAAGCATTTCACCCTCGTCATAGTGAATGCCCCATCTGCGCACTGTAGTCATTATTTCGGCATCGCATACCTCAATTTGTTGCTGTCGTATTTGCTTAGGATCTGCTGCGGGTCCCTCCACCAAAATAGTGGGCATGCCGTCTGTCGGTACCTTCACCGGTCTCTTCTCCTCGGCGGCGATTTCCTCCTCTAACTCCTTCCACAAATTTTCGGTGGAGGCGCGTTTTCTTTTTGCTCTCACGTACGCGCTCAATGCATTGCGTAAGTTGGCGACGGTGTACCCGTCCACAAATATGCTATGGCGCTTGCACTCCTCGACCAGCTGTTTCTTCTTCAGTCCATGAAACCAACTTAGGGAATCGACGTTTAGGGTTTTTTGTGTGTTGTCCATTTCTGTGTTCGGTAGACTCGCTCCTGCAGTGTTGGTGCTTTTATCTTCTTTTGCACAGTCGCCTGCAGAATTGAGTCCCTGCTCGGGCGCCATTTGTGAGATGGGTTTCATCGTAGGCTGGGGTAATAGTCAGCCTGTCCAGGATCAAGTAGAGGTCCTTTACTAATAAGAACACAGTGATTTAGAGGTTATATTCTAGTCGGACACACACACACCTAAAGGTATGCCTAGTCGGGCAAGGTGAGTAAGATGAAAGGGCGATGGATTGGTATTTGAGTACCGATGGATCGTAGGGAGTGGGCGAATGCCGGCAAAACGGCTGGTGGATGTCGGTGTAACGATTGGTGGATGTCGGTGGAACGGTTGGTGGATGTCGGCGTAACGATTGGCGAATACTGCCTGATCGGTGCCAAGTTACCTTATGACCGGTGGATGTCGGTGTAAAAAAAAAAACTAATGGTGGCGATATGTACCTGGAATGTCCGGACCCTTTCAAGGGATGGTACCGCTGCCCGACTGGTTGATGTCCTCATGAACGCAAAGGCTGACATCACCGCCCTGCAGGAAATGCGATGGACGGGACAAGGAAAGACGACCATCGGACGTTGTGACGTATACTACAGTGGCCAGACACGCGGCAAAGCGCGTGGTGTAGGATTCGTAGTGGGAAAGAGACTTCGCCGCCAAGTATTAGCGTTCACACCTGTGAGCGAGCGTCTCGCTGCGATCCGCATCAAGGCGAGGTTTTTCAACATAACATTTATCTGCGCCTATGCGCCGACAGAGGAGACGGACGACGCAGAGAAGGACTCCTTCTACGATAAACTTGAACAGACTTATGATCGCTGCCCCCAGCATGATATCAAAATCGTGCTCGGCGACTTTAATGCCAAGGTGGGCAAGGAAGGAGTCTTTGGTCCCACAGTTGGAAAATTCAGTCTCCACGATATAACATCCCCCAACGGCACTAGGTTGATTGACTTCGCCGCTGCTCGCAATATGGTCATCAGTAGTACCAGGTTCCAGCATAAGCGAATACACCAAGCCACATGGCTGTCCCCTGATCAAAGAACTAGAAACCAGATTGATCATGTCTTGATTGACGGCAGACATAGGTCCACCGTTCTGGACGTGCGTACACTGCGTGGTCCCAATATTGACTCTGACCATTATCTTGTCGCAGCCAAGATACGCACACGCCTCTGTGCAACGAAGAAAGTGCGCACAGTAACGGAAGGAAAGTTTGACGTCGAGAAGCTGCGCATGACACAGACAGCTGATAATTTCACAACTCGACTCTCACACCTGCTAGCAGAGGGCAATCCTCGACCTAACGATGTAACCGAGCAATGGAAGCATATCTCTCACTCATTGCGTACCGCCGCTGAGGCCACTATAGGGTTCCAGCGAGCCCGCAAGAACAACTGGTACGATGAGGAATGCAAAACTGCCTCGAAAAAAAAGGACGCTGCCTACAAGGAGACGTTGCGAACGTGCGCAACCCGCAGTGTATGGCAACAATATCGTGAGGCAAAGAAGGAAGAGAGACGCCTTTTCAGAAAAAAGAAAAGTGAGGCCGAAAGGCGTGAGTGTGAGGAGCTTGAGATGCTGGCTGACAGGAATGATGCCCGAAAATTCTATGAAAAGATCCGGCGGATGACGGAAGGTTTTAAGACCGGGGCAAGCTCCTGTAAGGACAATAATGGCGACCTGGTAACCGACGTACAAAGTGTACTTAAATTATGGAGGGAGCACTTCTCCTCACTGCTAAATTGCGAGGGAGACGTCGAACCCGATACCCCAATCCCTGACGATGGAAAAGTCGTCCCACCACCTGACTATGATGAAGTGAGGATAGCTATATCCCGGCTCAAAAACAACAAAGCGCCTGGAAAAGACGGACTACCCGCCGAGCTGTTCAAACACGGAGGCGAAGAGCTGGTAAAAAGCATGCATCAGCTCTTATGCAGAATATGGTCAGACGAATGCATGCCTCCGGATTGGAATTTAAGTGTGCTTTGCCCAATCCACAAGAAAGGCGATCCCGCTAACCGCACCAACTACCGCGGAATTAGTCTTCTTAATATCGCATATAAGGTTCTTTCTAGCGTGTTGTGTGAAAGGCTGAAGCCCATCGTAGACAAACTGATTGGACCTTATCAGTGTGGCTTTAGACCTGGTAAGTCTACCATCGACCAGATTTTCACGATACGCCAAATCCTGGAGAAGACCCATGATAAGAGAATCGACACTCACCATCTCTTTGTCGATTTTAAAGCCGCTTTTGACAGCGTAAAAAGGAGTTGCCTGTATGCCGCCATGTCTGAATTTGACTTCCCTGCAAAGCTTATACGGCTTTGCCAAATGACGTTGAGCAATACCAACAGCTCCGTTAGAATCGGGAAGGACCTCTCTGAGCCATTTGAAACCAAACGAGGCTTCAGACAGGGCGACTCCCTTTCGTGCGATTTCTTCAATCTGATGCTGGAGAAGATAATTCGAGCAGCAGAGCTAAACCGCAATGGTACAATCTTTTACAAGAGCGTGCAATTGCTGGCGTATGCCGATGATATTGATATCATTGGCCTTAACAACCGCGCCGTAAGCGCTGCCTTCTCTGGACTGGATAAGGAAGCGAAAAAAGTGGGTCTTGCCGTGAACGAGGACAAGACGAAGTATTTGCTGTCATCAAAGAAAGAATCGGCGCACCTGCGCCTTGGCAGCCATGTCACTGTTGATAGTTACAAATTTGAAACTGTGAGAGACTTCGTCTATTTGGGAACCAGTATTAACACCGATAATAATATCAGTCTAGAAATCCAGCGGAGAATCACTCTTGCCAACAAGTGCTACTTTGGACTGAGTAGGCAATTGAGAAGTAAAGTCCTCTCTCGAAGAACAAAGATCACGCTCTATAAGTCTCTCATCATACCTGTACTGATGTATGGCTCAGATTCATGGACAATGTCAAGAGAAGATGAGATGGCCCTTGGAGTATTTGAGAGAAAAGTTCTCCGGAAGATTTATGGTCCTTCCCGTGGTGCCAACGGCGAGTATCGAAGGAAATTTAACGATGAGCTGTACGAGCTCTACGCAGATCTGACCATAGTCCAGCGAATTAAAGCCCAAAGACTCCGCTGGCTGGGCCATGTTATGCGAATGGACAAAGAAGCTCCAGCACAGAAGGTTTTCCTATCGTCGCCTGAATTCGGCAGCAGAGGAAGGGGGAGGCCTCGACTGAGATGGAAACAACAGGTGGAGGATGACTTGAACTCCCTTGGGGTTTCCAATTGGCGTCGGTTATCGCTAAAAAGGAATGACTGGCGTGCTTTGATACGAAACGGCCAAAATCGCTTAGGCGGTTAAGCGCCAATAAATGATGATGATGAATGGTGGCGATATACCAACAGGTTATCATAACCTCTAACGAGATTTTTAGCCGAGCTTCTCTTTCCAACTTGTGGTATGTTGCTTTTGAGTTTTTTCCTACAAGTTGGCGGGACCTACAGTTTTTTGCCGACTCCGAACGGCACTTGCAAAGCAAAAGAATTTTTTGCTGAGAAGCTTCTCATGGCAGAAATACACCCGGAGAGTTTGCCAAACTTTTGCCGAGGGGCGACCCGTTTAGAAAAATTATTTTTCTAAATAATTTTTGATGCTACTTTTGCCGGGCATCGAACCGCCACGACTTGGTGTAGAAGACCGAACACTTAACCGCTACACCACGGCGGCCGCCGTCGCTGTAACGATTGGTGAATACCGGTGGATCGGTGCCAAGTTACCTTATGACCGGTGGATCAATTGGTGAATGCCGGTGGATCGGTGCCAGGTTACCGATGACCGGTGGATTTCTGTGGATCAGTTGGGGAATGCCGGTGGATCAGTTGGGAATGCCGGTGGATCGGTGCCAGGTTACCGATGACCGGTGGATGGATCTTGGTGGATCCCAAGGGGCCTTGTGGAAACGCCTGTATTTTGGGATCCTATAGCTTTCTTCCGCTGAGCACAGATCGTTGTGCGACCACAACAGTCGGAGATAGCGGTTTTAAAAGCAACATTCCCAGCAGGGAAGAATGGGAGAGCACGGATCGGAGTCCCGCCACTCATGGAGGCACTTCCATTTATACTGATCGCTCGAAGACGGCAGAGTTAGAGGAGTGGTTTATTCAAAGGATCTGAACCTTGAGCTCTCCTTCAGACTACCTGGTCACTGCAGTGTCTTCCAGGCTGAAGTTTCAGCAATCATGGACGCCGCGGCTTGGATAGGCCAACACACTATCAGACAGGACATTTTTATTTTCAGCGACAGCCAGGCGACTGACGTTCAGCTGTCGTCGATCTCTACAAGAGATGGCCCAACAGAATCGCGTGACCTCACATGGGTCCGGGAGCATAGGGATATTGAGAGAAATTGTAGGGCAGACGAACTTGCGAGGCAGGGCACGACCAAGCACGTTCTTCGGGATAAAGAGCGCTTAGGTATGCCGTTTGCCACATGCAAGCTTATGCTGAAGGAGTACACACTCCGCCAAGCCAACGAAAGATGGCTGCAATCTCCAGGATGCCGGATTTCCAAAGAAACCTGGCCGAAATGGGATCATAAAAGATCAAGACAAATTTATGCCCTAAGGAGAAGAGAAATCTCCATATTAATAGGCGTATTAACTGGGCACTGCCTCATTGGTAGGCACGCAGAAAGACTAGGTGTGCCCTACCGACGATGCTGTAGGAGTTGTAAGGATGATGAGGAGGAGGAAACGGTGGAGCACCTCATCTGCAACTGCCCGGCTTTAAGTGGCGCGAGAATGAGCTTCTTTGGAGTTCCATTCCTGGTTAGCCTACGCCAGGTCACGTAGCTGGACATAAAGGACCTGATGGCCTTCATCAAGTCATCTAAATGGTTCGAAGTGGAGTAACGGTGTCGGTATAGGAACGTCAGTCCCGGGATTCTGCTATGTGGAGAATTCCGATAATACCGGGATTTTCCATATGGCAGAGTCCAGGAACTGACTTTCCTAGTGTTGGTGGTATCACAACGGGCCTTTTAATACTGGCCTAGGTATGCCTCTGCGGCAGCCACTTGAACCTAACCTAGTACAAAGATCGGTAGTTGTAAAAAAAATTTACAATTTTTACAAAAAAAAAATTTTATAATTTTTATAAAAAAAAATTTTATAATTTTTTGTTTTAATAAATTAACAAGTACAACTAACTTTTATGTAGTTTAGGAATTTAGTTTTTATATTTGACCGCAAACAGATTTTGTAAAGTACAAAAAATACGGTTAAGTTAGATCGGTAGTTGTACAAAAACTAGTATAACTAATAATAAATTAACAAGTGAAACTAATTTTCTGTAGTCAAGGAACCATAGTGTAATTTTAATTTTTTATTTGACCGCGTACAGATTATTCATTAAGGTGGAGCGATTTCTTTTATTTTTTTTAAATTCATTTTGCCTGACTTCAGAACGGTAGATTTCTAGCCCAGAAATAAGCGTGTAAAATTTTATTCTGAGCAAGATATGCAAATATGGGTATCAAATGAAAGGTATTTTCGACCGTATTCCAAATACGTAAATCTCAAGCAGGGTTGTCACCTAGGGTTGCCACCTAACCGCATTTTATTTATTTTTATTAATATCTCGGGAACCGCTTGCCCGATGTGAATAAAATTTGACATTATAGATAGTATGATTCATTCCAAGATTATACGCGTGGGTGTGGCCACTTGGCGCGGTTCACAGGGTTGCCACCTATCTAAATTTTTTTAAATATTGGGCAGAATATGCCAATATGGGTATCAAATGAATGGTATTTTCGACCGTATTCCAAATATGTAATTCTCAATAAGGGTTGCCACCTAACCGCATTTTATTTATTTTTCTCTATATCTCGGGAACCGCTCGACTGATTTGGATAAAGTTTCGCATTACAGATAGTATGATTCATTCTAAGATTATTTGCGTGGGTGTTTCCATTTGAGGCTGTTCACAGGGTTGTCACCTATCTCAATTTTCTTTTAATATTGAGCAATATATGCCTATATTGGTATCAAGTGAAAGGTAGTTGCGACCGTGTTCCAAATATTTAAATTTCAAGCAGGCTTGCCACCTAGTATTCCTATCTTTCTTCGTACAACTCTCTTTCCTATCTCCCTCCCTTTTGCTCTTCATTGTCCTCTTTCCTTCTACCACGCCCCTCTTCCTCTATATCCTATTCGTATTGGCCCCTGTTAATTTAGGCCTAATTCTACCCATGTACCAAAATTTAAGCAAAACGCACCATATATAAGATATTTTCGGATGAATCGTTTCCCTCGTTCACTTCTCGGAAGTAAGATATTGTGAATCTAAACCATTCTCGAATACATCTTATTCATATTTCGTTATTTCTGAACTTAAGAAGTTAACTTCTTTCCCGTGTACTGGCAACACGCGGTTTTTTTTAATATTGAGCAAGATATGCCTATATGGGTATCAAGTGAAAGGTATTTGCGACCGTGTTCCAAATATTTAAATTTCAAGCAGGCTTGCCACCTAGTCTTCCTATCTTTCTTCGTACAACTCTCTTTCCTATCTCCCTCCCTTTTGCTCTTCTTTGCCCTCTTTCCTTCTACCACGCCCCTCTTCCTCTATATCCCATTCGCATTGACCCTGTTAATTTAGGCCTTATTCTACCCATGTACCAAATTTTAAGGAAAACGCACTATATATAAGATGTTTTCGAATGAGTCGTTTCCCTGGTCCACTTTCCGGAAGTAAGATATTGTGAATCTAAACCATTCTCGAATGCATATGATTCATATTTCGTTATTTCTGAACTTAAGAAGTTAACTTCTTTCACGTGTACTGGCAACACGCGGTATCTTATACACTCAGGGAAAAACACCGTTCAGCACCACAGGTCTCAATTTTAGATTTTCGTGTTCTTGATTTTTCGGTCTTAAAAAAAGAACACTTGGTCTTGAAAATATACCACCCTGTCTTAAAATAACAACCAGGATCTTGAAATGCGAACGAAGTTATCGGAAATAGAACGGTCGGTGTTGTCATCAGAACGATGTTGTCGAAAATAGAACGGCCGGTGTTATCATCAGAACACATAACGAGAACGTTGCAACATCGTTGCATACTTTTAGGAATTTAGTCTGTAAACAACTTTAACAGAATAAATCCAACAGTGAAGATACTGTTATTGCTGTCGTAAAACATAGCTGCAATTAAACGCCGGCAAACATAAGGACGCGATGGCCTGATGGTAAACCCCTCCGTTCAACAGTCAAAGCAGTGTGAGCTCGACTCCGGGTGGAGGCAAACCACAAAACATGTTAGGTTAGGTTCAAGTGGCTGCCGCAGAGGCACACTTAGGCCAGTTTTGAAAGGCCCGTTGTGATACCACCAACACAAGGAAAGTCAGTCCCGGGACCCAGCCATATGGAAAATCCCTGAGTTGTTGGGATTTTCCACATAGCAGAATCCCGGGACTGACACTCCTAAACCGACACCGTTACTCCTCCTCGAACCACTTAGATGACTTTATGAAGCCCATCAAGTCCTTTATGTCCATTTCCGCGATCTGGCTTAGGCTATCCAGGAACGGAACTCCCAAAAAGTGCGTTCTCGCGGCGCTTAATGCCGGACAGTTGCAGATGAGGTGCTCCACTGTTTCCTCCTCCTCATCATCTTTGCAACTCCTGCAGCATCGTCGGTAGGGCACACCTAGCCTTTCTGCATGCCTACCAATGAGGCAGTGACCGGTTAATACCCCTATCAATATGCAGATTTCCCTCCTAGTTAGGGCATAAATGCGTCTAGACCTTTTAAGATCCCATTTTGGCCAGGTTTGTTTCGATATGCGACACCCTGGGGATTGCAGCCATCTTTCGTTGGCTTGACGGAGTGTGTGCTCCTTCAGCATTAGTTTGCATGTGGCAAACGGCATACCTAAGCGCTCTTTATCCTGAAGAACCTGCTTGGTCGTGCCCTGCCTGGCAAGCTCGTCTGCCTTACAGTTTCCCTCAATGTCCCTATGTCCCGGGACCCATATGAGGTTTACGCGGTTCTGTTGGGCCATCTCCTGAAGAGATCGACGACAGCTGAGCGTCAGTTCAGAGTTGAACGTGTATGAGCCAAGGGATTTGATTGCCGCTTGGCTATCGCTGAAAATAGCGATATCTTCTCCGATAACACGTTTGCTTAACCAGGCCGCGGCGTCCAGGATTGCCGAGACTTCCGCCTGGAAGACGCTACAATGATCAGGTAGTCTGAAGGAGAGCTCAAGGTCCAAATCCCTTGAATAAACTCCTCCTCCAACTCTGCCGTCCAACTTCGAGCCGTCGGTGTATATGGAAGTGCCACCATTTGTTTCGGGACACTAATCCGTCCTCTCCCAGTCTTCTCTGCTGGGAATGTTTATTTTGAAACAGCTATCCCCGACTGTAGTAGTCGCACAACGATCTGTGCTTAGAGGGAGAAAGCTGTAAGATTCCAGAATACTGGAGAGTCCAATAGTACCCGCAGCCCAACTGGAGGTTTCTCTTAGGCGCAGAGCTGATGCCGCCGCTGACCGAAACCCTTCCAGATCAAGTGGCAAAATGCCCAGAATGACCTGGAGGGCTTCGTTGGGCGTTGTCCTTAGCGCACCGCTTATACAGATCATATTGGATCTATGGACTTTCCGCAACAGATTCAGGTATGTTGCCTTGCTCAGCGCAGGCCACCATACGACGACTCCATAAAGCATTGGGCGAATGATGGCCGTGTAGATCCAACTGCATACTGTAGGGCTGAGCCCCCATTTTTTGCCAATGGCTCTTTTGCATGTGTAAAGAGCGATGCAAGCTTTCTTCTGGCGCTGAAGAACATTCTCCTTCCAATTCAATTTCCTGTCCAGAACTATGCCTAGAAACTTGGCCTTATCCGACAAGCCCAGGCGCGTGCCATCTAGTTCTGGTAGGCTTAGTGGCAGTATTTTGCACCGGTTGGTGAAGAGGACAAGTTCCACCTTCCCTGGGTTGATACTAAGTCCGCAGCGAGAGGACCACGTCGAAACTTCTCGCAGTGCTACTTGCATCAGGTCACACAGAGTTTGTGGGAACTTGCCTCTGAATGCAATAGCTAAGTCGTCTGCGTATGCCACTATCTTCCCGCCCCCCCCAGCTTGTGTCACGTAGCAACGAGTTGACTGTGGGGTTCCATAAAATCGGGGAAAGAACACCACCCTGGGGTGTTCCCCTTGTGACATAACGTGATAACTCAACCGTACCAAGTGAAGAAGATATTTTCCTTCCCCTTAAAAGTTGGTCAATTAAATCAGTTAGAGGTCTATCTACGCCCAGATTAGTTAGAGCGGAGTTGATAGCCTCCGGGCTTATATTGTTGAAAGCCCCCTCAATGTCTAGGAAGGCCACGAGACAGTAGTCCTTTGCACACAGCGATTTCTCAATGACAGACACTAGGCTGTGCAGAGCGGTTTCTGTTGATTTACCCTTGGTGTATGCATGCTGATAGCTAGAGATAAGGTTGCTATCAATAGTCGTTAAGAGGTAAGTTGCGCGGGGATAATCCCGTCCGGCCCGGCAGCCTTATACGGTTCAAAGCTCTTAACTGCCCACCTTACTCTTTCCTCAGTGATGGGTATATTTACTGCCAGGTTTGTTGCAGGTGCTAGTGGTGCATCATGCAGATTCCCCGGAAAATGTGTAGTCAAGAGCAGCTCAAGGGTTTCCTCTTCCGTGCTGGTCCAGGATCCGTCAGGTTTTCGCAGATAGCTGATGGTTGTTTGACTTTTCGAGAGGACTCGTCTAAGTCTCGCTGTGTCGTCGACCTTTTCGACGCCAGTGCAGAAATTTCTCCACGAGGTTCTCTTCGCCTATCTCAGAGCTTTTTTGTAGGCCCTTAGTTTAGCTTTATATTCGTGCCAATGAGGCTCACAGCCGAAGCTCTTGGCCTTGTTAAATTGTTTCCGGCATGATATTCGGAGAGAGTCCAAATCGTAGGACCACCAATGTGGCCTGTGTTTACCGCGTGGTTTTGGCACTGGACAAGCCTGTCCTAGAGCATTTGAGAGCGCCGATGTAAATGTAGTAACAAGATCCTCCAGCTCCTCTACTGATGAGGGGGCTTGTGAGGGCAGTACTGGTAGGTCTCTGTCTAATATTTCATTGTGTAACTGCCAATCAGTGTTACGTGGATTGCGCTTCATGATTGGTTGTTCTACAATAAAGTCTAAAACCATTTCTATGTAACGGTGGTCGGAGAAAGAATGTTCTTCCAGAACCCGCCATTTTCTGACCCACTCATAAGCGCCTTAACTACTGATAGTGAGGTCTATGACCTCCCTGCGGGTCTTAGTGATAAAAGTAGGCTCATTACCCACGTTGCAAATCACCAGGTTGATTGTTAAGAGGTAATCAAACAGAGACTCGCCCCTGGCATTGATGTCGGAGCTCCCCCATTGGACATGGTGAGCATTAGCGTCCGCTCCAATAATAAGATTACCCGTGCAGAAATTTGACACCAGGTCTTTCACCTCCGTTTGTGGTGGGGGTTCTTCGGCGTCGTAGGGCATATAGACCGAAGCCACCGTCAGGCGGGTGCTGTCGACCGTTAGACTGATAGCGGTAATATCCCCATTGGTGTAGTTAGGTAGGAGAAAGGAGTTCAACTCAGACTTGACCAGAATACACGTTCTGACTTTGCTCTCCTCGCTGGCTCGAATGAGCTTGAAGCCCTTAGTCCCCGATCCGCAGATTCTCGAGCTATTGACCCAGGGTTCTTGGATGAGGACCACATCCACGTCGCCTTTAGAAAGACGACTACTTAAAGCAGCCGATGCGACTTTAGATTTGTGCAGATTAATCTGAAGCACCACCAACATGAGAGCGCACAGACTTCCCTGCCGTCCCCATATCGTCGAGGTTTGCCCCATCCCGGAGGTTGCCTATCAACGACGAGTTGTTCCGATTAACTGCCCGATATGGCGTTGCAGGAGTCTTGATGTCTGTAGCGTTAGATGTTAATCGCTCAGCGTTGGCTGCTACCACCGTGACGTCGAGGGCTTCCTCGTCCTGTAGGCTGTCCTCCATCTCCGAGTTGTTCACAGCACTATCGCCAAGGGACGTGGCGGATAACATGCTTTCCGCATCGGAATCCTCCGCTTCCTCTTCTGGTAATTCGTTTTCCGGTTCCCCCGGAGCAGCCGAGAAGGCAGCGCGCTGAGCATCACCACGATATACGTGGATAACGATCTGGCCTACGCTGTAGTGTACTAGGCCATTGCACCTTTTGAGGGGCTCGATTGACTCTTTATTCATGGTGAACACCACCTGTCTGTCGGGCCCTACCGCCTCCCCGACCAGATTGACACTCCAGTCATGCGTTGGCAGGGACGGATTCATTAGCCGTAGCATCCCGAGAATTCTCTCGGGTTCGTCAGGGATGGCCGGAATCCACGACCTTGCCCTTGGACGAGCTGGAATGTCCTTCCAGTCGACGACCTCTATCTTTGCGCCCTTGTAGACTTCACCCAGCTTAGCAGCTGCTGCCTTGTACAGTGCTACGGTTTTTGCATCCTCGCATGCGAGTAATTTAATCTGACCCTGGTGCCAACCCGCATCCGTTACTCGCGCCGAACTACCCGGAAACTCTGGTCTCTTTGGCATGTACGAATTTTGGAAATCCGCTATCACAGCTTTCGCTAGCTCTACCGATTTACTGGAATTCGGCGACAGCGATTCCTGCGGTACCCCTTCATACCTCTTCAGGATCTTTGCAGCCAATCTTTTCTCGTGGTATGTGAAGCGGCGGGGAGATGTCTCCTGGGAGTGCGGACCCGTAGTTGCCATCGCGGTCGCTCTCCTTGCCGAAATCTCAGTTGCAGCTTCCTTCTCCTTCGAAACTCCGAGGCCAGGTCGTGAGACCGCTGCCACAGACGTAAAGATACTGGTTTTCATATCAGCGGTTGATGGGAGTTTAGTATCCGCCGTTGTCCGCTTAGTTGCGTTGGCAACCGCACTGGTGCTAGCTCCCATCAAGTCAATCTTAGTCGATAGAGGGTTGGTTGACCGACTCGTAGTTGCCATCGCTGTCGATCCCCCCCTTGATTGTGGAACGGAGGTTGTCCTCCGGCGTTGTTGTTACTTTATCGCCTGTTCCTCCATAGCTCTCCTTTGCTGAGGAGTGAAATTTGGCGTTGTTTGTTTTTTAGTTTTATCGTTTTTATTTGGGTTATTTGAGTTCATCTTGTTCGTACGACCCGTCGCCGGACAAGGCCAGCTTAGGGTCAAGGGAAGAGTAGGGGAAAATGTGTCGTCCGCCGCGGCAGAGCCCCGTACCGCGGTAAGGCCATGCTTACTCTCTGAGGCGACCCGGTATCAGAGAGGCTCCGTTCAAATACCACGATTTGCCTCCCGGCTGCAAACGTCCAATGGGCACGGTTTCGCATAACACCCTGGATTGGGAGGGGTAAGATCTTTGTCGTCGCGCCAGAGAGGCTAGGCTGCTCTCGTGATGAAGTGCCGTACGGAGCTATGATCACAAGGGCAGCGTAGCCCTGTGGCTATCGACTTAAGCCCTCGTACCGCGGCAAGGTATCCACCCTTCACGAGGGAACCACAAAACATAGTGAGAAATAATTTGTCATTCAGAAGAACTCTGAAAAATCATTTTTTTTTTTAGATTTTTTGTTTACTTTGACCCAAAATGTTCCTAAAATGAGCCCAAAACGTTCTCAGAATAAGTTAAAAATGTTCATAAATCAAATCCAAACTGTTCATGGAACACAAAACATGTTCTTGAAATATCCGTTCTCAAAATAAGACCATCGTTCACGAGTTAAGTCAAAACGTTACTGACAGACTTTTGTGCACGAATGTTCTCAGTTTTGGACTTGTTTCGTTCGTTTTAGAACGATTTTTTCTTTGAGTGTATATGGTGCGTTTTCCTTAAAATTTGGTACATGGGTAGAATTAGGCCTAATTTAACAGGGGGCCAATACGAATGGGATATAGAGGAAGAGGGGCGTGGTAGGAGGAAAGAGGGCAATGAAGAGCAAAAGGGAGGGAGATAGGAAAGAGAGTTGTACGAAGAAAGATAGGAGACTAGGTGGCAAGCCTGCTTGAAATTTAAATATTTGGAACACGGTCACAAATACCTTTCACTCGATACCCATATAGGCATATCTTGCTCAATATTAAAAAAACCGCGTGTTGCCAGTACACGTGAAAGAAGTTAACTTCTTAAGTTCAGAAATAACGAAATATGAATAAGATGTGTCGAGAATGGTTTAGATTCACAATAACTTACTTCCGGGAAGTGGACCAGGTAAACGATTCATTCGAAAATATCTTATGTGAGCGTTTCTTTTTCAAGTGATCCAAATTTCAAGCGCCATGCTACGGATTTTGTTCAAATTCGGCTTACACGTAGGGACTATAAATTGATTTGACACGTATTTTTTGTTTTGCCATTTTTTCGATATTCTTCGGAGATATGATCTGTCAAAGTTTGGAATTTTTCTTAAACTAATAAAAACATGTACCTACTAAATCTATCATATCTCGGCTTGTACTAATGCTACA
The DNA here is from genome assembly GCA_964058755.1 of Campiglossa producta. Taxonomy (NCBI): domain Eukaryota; kingdom Metazoa; phylum Arthropoda; class Insecta; order Diptera; family Tephritidae; genus Campiglossa; species Campiglossa producta. Next base: position 54,222,221 of record CAXKVI010000004.1, on the reverse strand, counting down.
AACTTCAACCTAACCCCATTTAAAAGCTAATGAATCAGGCTTTGCGTTTCTTAGTAATTTTTTTGCATCTGGCAATTTATTTAATTTTTTTTTTTTTAATAATTGCATTTTTAACATTGCAACTGCACCCACAACATTTTTAGTTCCAAATAACAGCATTCGATTGCTTATTAAATTCTCTACAAAATCAATATATTTCAAAAATGGGGTCTACATACGGACTTTTATTAAAACACATATTTACAAGACAAACTCTATATTTTTGTATGAAAAAAATAAAAATGTAACACAAATTTTTTAACAAGCTTATTTTTTGTATTAAAACATTGAGAGCTAATACTATGATTTGGATAGATATAATTATGCATTTCTAATTCTAAATTCGGTGAAAACCATGCAATTTCATTCCCTTTCATATGCTTAATGGATTGCTTGTACAATTTTAAGAAGGAACAACTCAGGAAAAGGCTGCCTTCGGCTGTGCCGAAGGCTTTATACCTTTTATGAGTATGAGTCACGTTATTTGAAGCATATAAAGGATGCAATCAATTGTAAAAGGAGCTATGTGGCAAATTAGGTCAACCCTACTGTAGACATTGCACACGCAATAAGAGAAATAGTTACGTTTCTACCTTTTTAAGATCCCTCGTGAAGGGTGGATACCTTGCCGCGGTACGAGGGCTTAAGTCGATAGCCACAGGGCTAAGCATGCCCTTGTGATCATAGCTCTGTACGGCACTTCATCCCGAGAGCAGCCTATCCTCTCTGGCGCGACGACAAAGATCTTCCCCCTCCCAATCCAGGGTGTTATGCGAAACCGTGCCCATTGGACGTTTGCAGCCGGGAGGTAAATCGTGGCTGTATTTGAACGGAGCCTCTCTGATACCGGGTCGCCTCAGAGAGTAAGCATGGCCTTACCGCGGTACGGGGCTCTGCCGCGGCGGACGACACATTTTCCCCTACTCTTCCCTTGACCCTAAGCTGGCCTTGTCCGGCGATGGGTCGTACGAACAAGATGAACTCAAATAACCTAAATAAAAACGAAAAATCTAAAAAACAAACAACGCCAAATTTCACTCCTCAGCAAAGGAGAGCTATGGAGGAGCAGGCGAGAAAGCAACAACAACGCCGGAGGACAACCTCCGTTCCACAATCAAGGGGGGGATCGACAGCGATGGCAACTACGAGTCGGTCAACCAACCCTCTATCGAGTAAGATTGACTTGATGGGAGCTAGCACCAGTGCGGTTGCCAACGCAGCTAAGCGGACAACGGCGGATGCTAAACTCCCATCAACGGCTCATATGAAACCCAGTATCTTTACGTCTGTGGCAGCGGTCTCACGACCTGGCCTCGGAGTTTCGAAGGAGTAGGAAGCTGCAACTGAGATGTCGGCAAGGAGAGCGACCGCGATGGCAACTACGGGTCCGCACTCCCGGGAGACATCTCCCCGCCGCTTCACATAACACGAGAAAAGATTGGCTGCAAAGATCCTGAAGAGGTATGAAGGGGTACCGCAGGAATCGCTGTCGCCGAATTCCAGTAAATCGGTAGAGCTAGCGAAAGCTGTGATAGCGGATTTCCAAAATTCTTACATGCCAAAGAGGTTAAAAGTTAACCCTTTCAAGCGCCAGAGATCGGTGGTATCACAACGGGCCTTTCAAAACTGGCCTAAGTGTGCCTCTGCGCCAGCCACTTGAACCTACCTACCTACCTACCTAATTCCCATTCCAAAGCGGCATCAGAATACCCCTGGAGCGGGCAAACTAAGCTTTGCTGAGGTAACCAAGGACAGGATCCTTATAGGCGTCCTTGACCGAGGCAATGACCGTCTGGCCATCCCCAAGGACCGGTGGCGTTACGAACGAAATGAACTCGGCAACATTCTTCTCAACGTTGCTCCGGAGTTTCCGGGTAGTTCGGCGCGAGTAACGGATGCGGGTTGGCACCAGGGTCAGATTAAATTACTCGCATGCGAGGATGCAAAAACCGTAGCACTGTACAGGGCAGCAGCTGCTAAACTGGGTGAAGTCTACAAGGGCGCAAAGATAGCGGTCGTCGACTGGAAGTACATTCCAGCTCGTCCAAGGGCAAGGGCGTGGATTCCGGCCATCCCTGACTAACCCGAGAGAATTCTCGGGATGCTACGGCTAATGAATCCGTCCCTCCCAACGCATGACTGGAGTGTCAGTCTGGTCGGGGATGCGGTAGGGCCCGACAGGCAGGTGGTGTTCACCATGAATAAAGAGTCAATCGAGCCCCTCAAAAGGTGCAATGGCCTAGTACACTACAGCGTAGGCCAGATCGTTATCCACGTATATCGTGGTGATGCTCAGCGCACTGCCTTATCGGCTGCTCCGGGGGAACCGGAAAACGAATTACCAGAAGAGGAAGCGGAGGATTCCGATGCGGAAAGCATGTTATCCGCCACGTCCCTTGGCGATAGTGCTGTGAACAACTCGGAGATGGAGGACAGCCTACAGGACGAGGAAGTCCTCGACGTCACGGTGGTAGCAGCCAACGCTGAGCGATTAACATTTAACGCTACAGGCAGCAGGACTCCTGCAACGCCATATCGGGCAGTTAATCGCAACAACTCGTCGTTGATAGGCAACCTCCGGGATGGAGCAAACCTCGACGATATGGGGACGGCAGGGAAGTCTGTGCGCTCTCATGTTGGTGGTGCTTCAGATTAATCTGCACAAATCTAAAGTGGCTTCGGCTGCTTTAAGTCGTCGTCTTTCTAAAGGCGACGTGGATGTGGTCCTCATCCAAGAACCCTGGGTCAATAGCTCGAGAATCTGCGGATTGGGGACTAAGGGCTTCAAGCTCATTCGAGCCAGCGAGTAGAGCAAAGTCAGAACGTGTATTTTGGTCAAGTCTGAGTTGAACTCCTTTCTGCTACCTAACTACACCAATGGTGATATTACCGCTATCAGTCTAACGGTCGACAGCACCCGCCTGACGGTGGCGTCGGTCTATATGCCCTACGACGCCGAAGAACCCCCACCACAAACGGAGGTGAAAGACCTGGTGTCAAATTTCTGCACGGGTAATCTTATTATTGGAGCGGACGCTAATGCTCACCATGTCCAATGGGGGAGCTCCGATATCAATGCCAGGGGAGAGTCTCTGTTTGAATACCTCTTAACAACTAACCTGGTAATTTGCAACGTGGGTAATGAGCCTACTTTTATCACTAAGACCCGCAGGGGCGTCATAGACCTCACTATCTGTAGTGAAGGCGCTTATGAGTGGGTCAGAAAATGGCGGGTTCTTGAAGAACATCCATTCTCAGACCAACGTTACATAGAAATGGTTCTAGACTTTATTGTAGAACTACCAATCATGAAGCGCAATCCACGTAACACTAATTGGCAGTTACACAATGAAATATTAGACAGAGACCTGCCATTACTGCCCTCACAAGCCCCCTCATCAGTAGAGGAGCTGGAGGATCTTGTTACTACATCTAAATCGGCGCTCTCAAATGCTCTAGGACAGGCTTGTCCAGTGCCAAAACCACGCGGTAAACACAGGCCACATTGGTGGTCCTACGATTTGGACTCGCACTCGCAAATCATGCCGGAAACAATTTAACAAGGCCAAGAGCCTCGGCTCTGAGCCTCACTGGCACGAATATAAAGCTAAACTAAGGGCCTACAAAAAAGCTCTGAGACAGGCGAAGAGGACCTCGTGGAGAAATTTCTGCACTGGCGTCGAAAAGGTCGACGACACAGCGAGACTTAGACGAGTCCTTTCGAAAAGTCAAACAGCCATCAGCTATTTGCGAAAACCTGACGGATCCTGGACCAGACTGAAGAGGAAAACCTTGATTTGCTCTTGAATACACATTTTCCGGGGAATCTGCATGACGCACCACTAGCACCTGCAACAAACCTGGCAGTAAATATACCCATCACTGAGGAAAGGGTAAGGTGGGCAGTTAAGAGCTTTGAACCGTATAAGGCTGCCGGGCCGGACGGGATTATCCCCGCGCAACTTATAAACACGTTGGAGACATCAGCTAAATGGCTGGTATTTCTTTTCACAGCCTGCCTGGATCTCAACCACATTCCGGTCTCCTGGAGAAGCGCCACGGTAGTGTTTATCCCTACGGCTGGGAAGGCATGCCACTACGAGCCAAAAGATTACTCAAAACCTTTGAGAGGATACTAAGCGACTACCTCTCAACGACTATTGATAGCAACCTTATCTCTAGCTATCAGCATGCATACACCAAGAGTAAATCAACAGAAACTGCTCTGCACAGCCTAGTATCTGTCATTGAGAAATCGCTGTGTGAAAAGGACTACTGTCTCGTGGCCTTCTTAGACATTGAGGGGGCTTTCAACAATATAAGCCCGGAGGCGATCAACTCCGCTCTAACTAATCTGGGCGTAGATAGACCTCTAACTGGTTTAATTGACCAACTTCTAAGAGGAAGGAAAATAGCTTCTTCACTTGGTACGGTTGAGTTATCACGCTATGTCACAAGGGGAACGCCCCAGGGTAGTGTTCTTTCCCCGCTTTTATGGAACCTCACAGTCAACTCGTTGCTACGTGACACAAGCTGGGGGGGCGGGAAGATAGTGGCATACGCAGACGATTTAGCTATTGCATTCAGAGGCAAGTTCCCACATACTCTGTGTGAACTGATGCAAGTAGCACTGCGAGAAGTTTCGACGTGGTTCTCTCGCTGCAGACTTAGTATCAACCCGGGGAAAGTGGAACTTGTCCTCTTCACCAACCTGTACAAAATACCGCCACTAAGCCTACCAGAAGGAGATGGCACCCGCCTGGGCTTGTCGGTCAAGGCCAAGTTTCTAGGCATAGTTCTGGACAGGAAATTGAATTGGAAGGAGAATGTTCTTCAGAGCCATTGGCAAAAAATGGGGGCTCAGCCCTAGAGTATGCAGTTGGATCTACACGGCCATCATTCGCCCAATCATGCTGTATGGAGTTGTCGTGTGGTGGCCTACGCTGAGCAAGGCAACATACCTGAATCTGTTGCGGAAAGTCCATAGATCCAATATGATCTGTATAAGCGGTGCGCTAAGGACAACGCCCAACGAAGCCCTCCAGGTCATTCTGGGCATTTTGCCACTTGATCTGGAAGGGTTTCGGTCAGCGGCGGCATCAGCTCTGCGCCTAAGAGAAACCTCCAGTTGGGCTGCGGGTACTATTGGACACTCCAGTATTCTGGAATCTTACAGCTTTCTCCCTCTAAGCACAGATCGTTGTGCGACCACTACAGTCGGGGATAGCTGTTTCAAAATGAACATTCCCAGCAGAGAAGACTGGGAGAGGACGGATTGGTGTCCCGAAACAAATGGTGGCACTTCCATATACACCGACGGCTCGAAGTTGGACGGCAGAGTTGGAGGAGGGGTTTATTCAAGGGATTTGGACCTTGAGCTCTCCTTCAGACTACCTGATCATTGTAGCGTCTTCCAGGCGGAAGTCTCGGCAATCCTGGACGCCGCGACCTGGTTAAGCAAACGTGTTATCGGAGAAGATATCGCTATTTTCAGCGATAGCCAAGCGGCAATCAAATCCCTTGGCTCATACACGTTCAACTCTGAACTGACCCTCAGCTGTCGTCGATCTCTTCAGGAGATGGCCCAACAGAACCGCGTAAACCTCATATGGGTCCCGGGACATAGGGACATTGAGGGAAACTGTAAGGCAGAGCTTGCCAGGAAGGGCACGACCAAGCAGGTTCTTCAGGATAAAGAGCGCTTAGGTATGCCGTTTGCCACATGCAAACTAATGATAACTAGGAGGGAAATCTGCATATTGATAGGGGTATTAACCGGTCACTGCCTCATTGGTAGGCATGCAGAAAGGCTAAGTGTGCCCTACCGACGATGCTGCAGGAGTTGCAAAGATGATGAGGAGGAGGAAACAGTGGATCACCTCATCTGCAACTGTCCCGCTTTAAGCAGCGCGAGAACGCGCTTTTTGGGAGTTCCGTTCCTAGATAGCCTAAGCCAGATCGCGGAACTGGACATAAAGGACTTGATGGGCTTCATAAAGTCATCTGGGTGGTTCGAGGAGGAGTAACGGTGTCGTTTTAGGAGTGTCAGCCCCGGGATTCTGCTATGTGGAAAATCCCAACATCTCAGGGATTTTCCATGTGGCTGGGTCCCGGGACTGACTTTCCTTGTGTTGGTGGTATCACAACGGGCCTTTCAAAACTGGCCTAAGTGTGCCTCTGCGGCAGCCACTTGAACCTACCTACCTACCTATTTAAGAACAGGAGTTATAACCCAAAATCCGTTTATCGGAACTATCGATTGTATGGGAGCTATGAGTACTATTGGTCCGAACTTACTGATTTTTAATATGGACATTTTCCATGTAAAAATAACAAAAGTTACGAAATCTCACGTTACTAACTCTTTAATTACAGAAGTTATAGCCTGAAATCCGTTTATCGGAACAATCGATTGTATGGGAACTATGAGTAGTTTTGGTCCGATCTTGCTGGTTCCGACAAATGATTAATCTCATATAAAATAACGCCTCCATACCAAATTTCATCGAGATATCTCTAAAATTGAGGGACTAGTTTGCGTACAAACAGACGGACATGGTTAAATGGAATCAGCTCATCATCCTAATCATAACGGTATACTTAGTAGTGGGTCTATCTCTTCTTTTTCTCATACTTGTTCATGAAAGGTGAAAGGTATAAAAATTACAACCAACATTGAATACAAGAAACAATTATAAATCTCGTCCGCCACCAGACTAATTTAAATTTGATATCGTAATAAGTAACTGTGTTTTGTTTTAACTAAGGACTGAAACCGAAACCGTAACTGTAACCGATTAAAACCGACTCATTTTTCAAAACCGAAACCGAAATCGGAACCATTATTTTGACTTGAAAAAGAACGGAACCGAAATCGTTTCTTTTTGTGGGAACATATTTTCTTTTACCAAAGGGTACCCTAAAAAGCCTTCATGGAATATTGTCGAGCAATGCTACAAAAGACACGTTTTGACCTCAGTATCAAATTCCGAAAGAGGAAATTTAGCTATAGCTGAATGATCCATACATAACGTTAATAATATTTTTACATATTTCGTTGAAACCGACGTGGCGGTTTATTGTGAATATAAAAAAATGATTTCTGCAAGTTTATTTAAAGTTTTTTCAGTATTGCAGCGGTTTTTGCAAAACATTCGGTGAACTTTTTCTTCAAATAAAAATTAGAAAAAAGTGTTTAATGTAAATTTGTGTAAGCGATAACTTTTATGATACCTTTCATCTTCAATCGTTCGAAAGTAGATTGAGATAAGAGTTTAGGTAAGTGTTTTAGGAACAGAAACCCGCATGTCCCTTGTAGTGGACATGAGTAGTCAAGGGTTGTGATTCATACAACTTTGCATGCAAAGTATAATGGCAATGCACGTGAGGTGAAGTGTCCGGCTGGAGTTCTGAAAATGCTTTATACTACTTATAGGTTGAGTTCTTCGATACATGCATAAAAATCGGCGATTCAAAAACAGTCAAAGTTAGACAAACCCGCTAAATCTAGTGAAAGCAAAGTAGGAATAAAAGAAAAAATCCCAAGCTTTGAGGTGTCTGGCTGAAACTTTTGCCATGGGAAGAAGTCTAAAAATGCTAGATACTACTTAAGAGTGGTGTTCTACAATTTATGTGCAAAAATCGGCCATTTAAAAACAGCCAAAGTTGGACAAACCGTTAAAACAAGTGAAAGCGAATTAGGAATCAAAGGAAGGCCCTGAGCTTTGAAGTGTCTGCCACAAGTGTTTGTCATGGGGCGAGGCCTGAAAATGCTTGATACTACCTAAGGTGGTGTTCTAAAATTTATGTGTAAAAATCGGCCATTTAAAACAACAAAAGTGAGGCAAACCCCCTAAACTAGTGAACGCAAAGTAAGAATGAAAGAAAAGTTCCCGAGCTTTGAAGTGTCTTGTTGAAATTTTTGTTATGGAGCGAAGTCTGAAAATGCTATATACGACTTCAGAGTGGTGTTCTAAAATTTATTTGTAAAAACCAGCTATTTGAAAACATCCAAAGTCGGACAAACACGTTAAAAGAAGTAAACGCGGGGTAGGAATGAAAGAAAAGTCCCCGAGCTTTCAGGTGTCTGGCTGAGGTCCTGCCATCGGTATGGGTCTAAAAATACTAGATACTACCTCAGGGTGTAATCAAATAACAAAATTACTTCAATTTTGGATCTTTTCTCGAAATGTCTTTTAATTCCCTACATTCTATTTTGACTACCTTGACTACTGATGTCCACTCAGGTGGACATCAAATTTCTACCACGCCCATATAAGTAGTGCTTCCAGAACTCCTTGCAATAAATAACATTACTTAAAAATAAATTTGCAATACGTACAAACTGCCGGTAGTGAAAGGGTTAAAGGGATTAAGACATAAATAAAAAAAGATGGCGTTCCCCTTTTTTCGAAGTTAGTCTCTAAAACTAAGTTACGGGCTTTCGAAGTTCGAAGTTGGACCCCTAGAAAATTTGGTTTTCTATTTGTTTTGTTAAAAAAATTGAAAAAATACGACTGAATCTTTGTTTTTGGATGCGGATTCAGCCTATGTGGATTGAAGCATCTATCGCCTCTCCTCTCTCTCTGATGTTTTAGGCATTATCCAATTTTTATTAAGCGAGCGTTTTTTAGAAATTATTAGAGTAATTTTATTACTATTCGTACGTTTCACTAACATACAAGGATGTAACTGCGTCGATCTATTTTCTTCTTGTTTCTTATTTTGTCAAGTCAAAGTCATAAAATAAAGTTCTATCCTGGTCTTCTATGCAATATATATGTTTACCAAAAGAAGGATAGTGGTAATTTAGTTAACATAACACATTAAACAAGTAGGGAGAATGAAGTCGCAGAAATTCTGCTTGAAACAAACATTTTTTTAGATTTCAAGGCCGTTTGATCTCGCTCCTTTCTATCAAATCTCATTTGGATAGCATACTGCAAACAAAGCTTGTTAAAAAATTTGATAAATTTTTTTTTTTATACAAAAATATAGAGTTAGTCTTATAAATATGTATTTTAGTAAAAGTCCGTATGTGGACCCCATTTTTGAAATATATTGATTTTGTAGAGCAATCGAATGCTATTATTTAGAACTAAAAATGTTGTGGGTAACACTGTGCAGTTGCAATGTTAAAAATGTAATTTTTATAATAAAATTAAAAAAATTGCCAGATGCAAAAAAATACTAAGAAACGCAAAGCCTGATTCATTAGCTTTCAAATGAGCTCAAGTTGAAGTTCGTAGCATTAGTACAAGCCGAGATATGATGGATTGAGTAGGTACATGTTTTCATTACTTCAAAAAAAATTCCAAACTTTGACAGATCATATCTCAGAAGAAAATCGAAAAAATGGCAAAACAGAAAATACGTGTCAATTCAAATTATAGTCCCTACGTGTAAACCGAATTTGAACCAAATCCGCGACATGACGGTTGATTTTTTACAAAATTTTGATCACTTTAAAAGAAACGCTCATATATGGTGCGTTATCCTTAAAATTTGGTACATGGGTAGAATTAGGCCTAAATTAACAGCGGCCAATACGAATGGGATATAGAGGAAGAGGGGCGTGGTAGAAGGAAAGAGGGCAATGAAGAGCAAAAGGGAGGGAGATAGGAAAGAGGGTTGTACGAAGAAAGATAGGAAGTGGTGCTTGAAATTTAAATATTTGGAACAGCCATGTATATAGTTTTAGAATGAATTATACTACTAATAATGCCAAATTTAATACCAAACGGCAAAGCGGTTCCCGACATATAAGGAAAAAAATTAGGTTTGGGGGCAACACTAGCTGGCAACCCTGCTAAAAATTGTCATATTTGAAATGCGACCGAAAAAACCTTTTATTTGATACCCATATTGGCATATATTGCTCAATATTAAAAAAAATTGAGATAGGTGGCAACCCTGTGAACAGCCTCAAATGGAAACACCCACGCAAATAATCTTAGAATGAATTATACGATCTATAATGCGAAACTTTATCCAAATCGGTCGAGCGGTGCCCGAAATATAGAGAAAAATAAATAAAATGCGGTTAGGTGGCAACACTTATTGAGATTTACATATTTGGAATACGTTCGAAAATACTTTTCATTTGATACCCATATTGTCATATTCTGCTCAATATTAAAAAAAATTGAGATAGGTGGAAACCCTGTGAACCGCGCCAAGGGGCCACACCCACGCGTATAATCTTAGAATGAGTCTTACTATCTATAATGTCAAATTTTTTCCACATCTGTCAAGGGGTTCCCGAGATATTAATAAAAATAAATAAAATGCGGTTAGGTGGCAACCCCAGGCGACATAATCTGTTTGCGGTCAAATATAAAAACCAAATTAAATTATGGTTCCTTAACTACTGAAAAGTTAGTTGTACTTGTTAATTTATTAAAACAAAAAATTATAAAATTTTTTTTTATAAAAATTATAACATTTTTTTTTTATAAAAATTGTAAATTTTTTTTACAACTACCGATCTTTGTACTAACTAACCCTCCATGTTTTGTGCTTTGACCAATCTGTATATGGTCAAATATAAAAACCAAAACTAAAGTATTGTAATGCGGCTTTTATGCAGCATCACATTGTTATTAAACCCACACGTCTCACACGGGTATCGAACCCACAGGCCTTACCACCATCCACGCGCGCTCAAAGCAAACAGGCAGAGTGCCAGCACTAAGCAAGCGGCCTTGCTTGTTTTCACCCGCGAACCCACTTGCGATCATTACATGAATTTCTCGATTGCTTTATATTTACTTCGGCTTAAGTAAATTCTTCGCGGTTCACTGATCGTCGAAAGCGCTATTATGGTAAGAGTAGACAAGTGCCACGACGTAATTTTGTGAGAAGCTGCCTACCTTACCCTGCACAACCCGCCGCTCTCGATTATTTTTGTAGTGTCTACTGGACACGAAGAAGTGATCTTTGGATCATAGCTCCGTCCACAAGGCCACTGGTGCGCCACTTGGGATCCACCAACATCAATCCACCGGTCATCGGTAACCTGGCACTGATGCACCGGCATTCACCAATCGGTCCACCGGTCATCGGTAACCTGGCACCGATCCACCAGCATTCCCCAACTGATCCACAGATATCCACCGGTCATCGGTAACCTGGCACCGATCCACCAGCATTCCCCAACTGATCCACAGATATCCACCGGTCATCGGTAATCTGGCACCGATCCACCGGAATTCACCAATTGATCCACTGATATTCACCGGCATCAACCAACCGTTCCACCGACATCCACCAGTCATAAGGTAACTTGGCACCGATCCACCGACGGCGACCGCCGTGGTGTAGCGGTTAAGTATTCGGCCTTTTACGACAAGTCGTGGCGGTTCGATCCCCGGCAAAAGTAACATCAAAAATTATTTAGAAAAAGAATTTTTATAAACGGGGTCGCCCCTCGGCAATAGTTTGGCAAACTCTCCGGGTGTATTTCTGCCATGAGAAGCTTCTCAGCAAACAATTCATTTGCTTTGCAAGTGCCGTTCGGAGTCGGCAAAAAACTGTAAGTCCCGCCAACTTGTAGGAAAAACCCAAAAGCAACACACCACAAGTTGGAAAGAGAAGCTCGGCTAAAAATCTCGTTAGAGGTTATGATAACCTGTTGGTATGTCGCAACCATTACTTTTTTTTTTACACCCACATCCACCGGTCATAAGGTAACTTGGCACCGATCCACGGGTGTTCGCCAATCGTTACGCCGACATCCACCAACCGTACCACCAACATCCACCAGCCGTTTTGCCGGCATTCGCCAACTCCCTACGATCCATCGGTACTCAAATACCAATCCATCGCCCTGTCATCTTACTCACCTTGCCCGACTAGACACACCTTTAGGTGTGTGTGTGTGTGTCCGACTAGAATATCACCTCTAAATACCAAATAAAATAAGTCCCATAAAATAAGTCCCAATGAAATAAATCCCACCAAAAAATGAAATAAGTCCCAACTTTTAGAAATGAAACAACTTCCAAAGAAGGAAATGAAATAAGTCCCAATATTTGGTAGTTATTTCATAATGAGGCCCCAGTTTCCAAAAAAATGAAATAACTTCCAAATGAAATAATTCCCAAGAAAAATTAAATAACTCCCAATTCAAGTACTTATTTATTCAGTATATATATATATGTATATTTATACATAAGCAATGCGTTATCTAGTTATATAAAAATGAAATGGTGTTAAACCGTCATGCTAAAACTCGAAAACGGCTGAACCAAATCATATACTTCCTTTGGGGGGTTTGTTTGTTATTACCACGCGCAGGTCATGTTATAAAATCAGAACAAAATATTAGGGGGACGTGGCACCTCCCATACAAACTTTTTTCTTCAAGATGAATATCTCTAAAAGGGTTTAAGGTAGGGACCTGGAAATTGGTACAGAGATATAGGATAACAACACCATTCTCACCCATAAAACTGGGGGTTAACCAAAAAGGGGCGTGGCACCTCCCATACGAATGAAATACTTCATAGTCCATATCTCTGGAAGTATTTAGGTTAGACCACTGAAATTTGGCAAGGGGTTTTATGAGATCGATTCCTACCACCTCCAAAAAAACTGGGGATAACGAAAAAGGAGGCGTGGCACCTCCCATACAAATGAAATACTTCATAGTCGATATCTCTGGAAGTATTAATGTTAGACCACTGAAATTTGGTAAGGGGTTATATGAGATCGATCCGTACCACCTCCAAAAAAACTCGAGATAACGATAAAGGGGGCGTGGCAACTCCTATAAAAATTATATACTTCATAGTCCATATCTCTGGAAGTACTTATGTTACACCACTCAAACGTGGTAAGAGGTTAGATAAGATCGATCCCTACCACCTCCAAAAAAACTGGGGATAACGAAAAAGGGGGCGTGGCACCTCCCATAAGAATGAAATACTTCATAGTCCATATCTGTGGAAGTACTTATGATAGACCACTCAATCGTGGTAAGAGGTTAGATGGGATCGATCCTACCACCTCCAAAAAAAACTGGGGATAACGAATTCTTAACTCTAAAAGTGAACGCTATTTGAGATATGTTGACTTAGCAAAATGTATACATTCCACAACCGGACATTTAGGTGTTTTTTTTTTTTCAGTGGAGAAAGCATCGAAAGCCTTAAAGTCAGTGTGGTACTTCAACCTAACACTAAAACTCCAACCGTCATGTACCGATCCCCCCGGTACTACCGTTAAGTATTCCGTCGGGAGGTGGTTTGAGCACTAGTCTCAACGTCTGTTGGTCGGCGTAACCGTCCATTTCAGTTCTTGACTGGGGATCCTTTTACTAGATTTTACTTATTTTTATTCTACTATTCAGAGTTCGTCTTGAGAAGGTCGTTCTTGTCCACCAAATCAAATACATGAATAAATATAGCTACATACTCTTATATACGTAAGCATAAAAATGTAAGATATTAAAGCTTGGCCCTGATTTATTCACACTTACAATTACCAGTTGAGCGTCTTCGACGATAGGAAGATGGAAAGGCCGTGGTTCCAATCCGCCTCTATGACAATGACGCATGTTTACAATCACATGTTACATGTTTACTATCAAAGACATACACTTGCTCACCTAATTAAACCCTTACGCATTGAGCCAAGACAGTTGGACGGGCCGTGGGTCCAAAACTTTCCTCAGTAGGCAGTATTCGTCGTTGTTGATAAGGTCACCTGGGCCTGGCGGTTGGAAGGGCTGTGGTTGCAAACCGCTTGAAGTCTACTCACCCACGTTTCAAATGAAACACGCAATCTGAAACCGGCTTTCGTTGTGAGCCAAGACAGTTGGACGGTCCGTGGATCCAAAACTGTTCTCGGTGTGCAGTATTCGCCGTTATTGATCAGGTCTCTTGGACCAGTCGGTTGGAGGGGCCGTGGTTCCGCTTTACAACTACTTACCTATGTTTGTGACCCAAGACAGCTGGACTGGCCGTGGGTCCATAACTGTCCTCAGTCGGCAGTATTCGCAGTATGGTGTTTTACCTCTTATTTGGGGTTTTCTACTAGCTGGTTTGCAATTTGGACGGTTGAAGAGTCGTTGTCCCCAATCCATCTGACGATCTTCCAGCCTCGCTCCTACGTCTCCCTGCTGCGCCCCAGCTTTTCCTGGCTTCTTTGCCACTTCATGGTTTCCGCAATTACGTCACACGCTGCAGTCCATTTTAGTTCGCTTTGTAGCATGTGCTCCACTAGTGTTTCCGGGGTGTAATCCTCACCGATGATGCTGCGTAGCCTTGTTCTGAAGCTAATCGATCTAGGGCATTCGAAGAATACGTGATATTCGTCCTCAACCGTTTCCGCTCCACAGTGGTCGCAGAGGTTGTTTTGCTCATGTTTGAATCGGTTAAGATATTCTTTGAAGCATCCGTGGCCGCTTAGGAACTGGGTCAAGTAGAAACCTAATTCCCCGTGTGCTCTCGTTACCCAATTTTTAATATTTGGGATACAGCGGTGCGTCAACCGCCCTTTTGTGGATGTATTCCATCTATGCTGCCACTTTAGCAAGCTATTCTCTTTCGCATCGGTCCTAGAGTTTCTGTCCTCAGAAATCATAGCTGCTTCCTCTGCCAAAATGTCGATTGGGCACATTCCTGTGATTACCAGCGCAGCATCATCTGAGACCGTTCTAAAGGCACTACAGACTCTGAGCGCGCACAGGCGATACGTCGACTTCACCCCGCGGAAGTGCGACTGATACTCCGTCGCGTGATGACAAACTGGTGCCCCGTAGAGTAGTTGGCTCTTTACGACTCCTGCAAGTAGGTGGCGGCGCCCTTGCTTTGGTCCCCGTGCATTAAGCATTAACCTCGCTAACGATGCCACTGTTCTCTTCTCATTAGCATATTCTAAATGCGTTTTGAACGATAGCCTCCTGTCTATCATAGTCCCCAGGTACTTGACTGCTGGCAGAGTGGCGATGTCATGGCTGCCGATTCATATTGTGACTTGCTCTACCTTCTTCCTGCTTGATACAAGTACGGCCTCTCTTTTGTGTTCCGCCAGTTGTAATCCGTGTTGTATTAGCCATGATTGAACACTGGCTATGCTTGTATTAGCTTTGTCGCATATGTCACTAAGGTATTTAGCAGTAACAACCAGTGCGATATCGTCCGCGAAGCCAATAATTTCGACCCCGTGTGGTACTTTGAGCTGCAATACCCCATCATACATAATGTTCCACAGAAGTGGGCCGAGCACGGACCCTTGAGGAACGCCGCCTGTAACGTGGAGCTTTACCGTTCCATTTGACGTTTCATACTCAAGCAGTCTGCCGTCGAAATAGCTGCGTATGATCCTTCTCAGGTAATAGGACACACCTTTTCTATCCAGTATGTCCAGAATTTTTGCCCAGTTAGCGGTGTTAAATGCGTTTTTTACGTCTAAGGTCACGATAAGGCAGTATTCCTTAGCTCCTGCGAGCCAACGAGTGCCTCTTATTGCCTCTTGAGCCGCCTTTTTTGCCATGTTCACTGCGTGGATGGTGGATCTTCCTTTCCTGAACCCGAACTGGGTTTCTGATATGCCCCCTACCTCTTCTATTTCTTTTTCTAGGCGATTGTAGATTACTCGCTCAAAAATTTTACCACAGAGTCAAGCAGTCATATTGGCCTGTAGCTGGATGGTTCCGCCGGGTTTTTACCAGGCTTTGGCAATAGCACCAGAGTCTGACGTTTCCAGATTGAAGGGAATGTCCCCTAGGCTAGACATGAATTGAACAGGCTCGCGAATGTTGACGTTTTATACGTAACTGCCACTTTCAGCACTTTGTTAGGTACGCAGTCTGGCCCCGGAGACTTGTTGTCCTCGAGCCAGTTAACCGCTTGAGTAACTTCGTCCAGGGTCACTTCATCAAATGCGTAGTTTGGAACGTTTGATATGGCAGACACCAACTGCCGTTGCGTGGGAAAAAGTGTATCGACCACATTTTTAAGGAATGCCGGACATGTCGGCATGGCTTGCCGTAGTTTCAACTTTTTCAAGACCACTTTGGGGTACGGTCATTCTCCGCTTCATCACAAAGGTTAAGGAAGCATTGTCACTTGCTGTTCGATATTGCAACTTTTAATGCATGGCGCGCAGCTTTGAAGGTAGTCCTGCATTCTAGAAAATCCGGCCTTGCTCTTGCTTGTTGAGATCGCCGCCTTGCGCGAATGCATTCTCGCCTTAGGGATTGTATGCTGTCGTTCCACCATTAGGTGGAGTTGTGTTGTTTACCTGTGGACTTTCTGGCCATCGATGCGTCGCAAGCTGCTTCGATGTCCGCCATTACTTAAGTGGCTATATCATTTGCACTTCCTGTGTACTCAGATGTTGGCAGCATTTCCTTAAAAACATCCGGGTCAAATGTACTTAGTTTCCACCCGCGACCCTTAGGTAACATTTCCTTGGATGGCCTCCTTCCCCCGTCTATTTTGATGTCCACGATGATCGCTGAGTGATCGCTTTGCGTATAGCACTCGCTGATCTTCCACTCACACAGCCTGTAAATGTTGGCACTTACGAACGTTATGTCGATAATGGACCCGAAGCCATTTCTAGAAAATGTGTGTCCAGGCATGCGAATGCCTCGAGCAACGCTCTCCCTTTCGGTGACGTTCGCTGAGAGCCCCACTCGACTGCCCATGCGTTGAAGTCGCCAGCTATAATAAACCGCTGCCTAGAGGTCGCGTCTGTGGATATCTTCTCGACAATTTCTTCAAACAGGTCCAATGGAGTGCTAGGTGGTATGTAGCACCTGTATACGAAAATATCGCCTATCTTACCACCCACAAAGCCTCTTTCTTTAAGTATGGGCTCTACGTAAAGTGGGTTCTTTCCGCAAGTCCATATAGCGGCCTTACCGTCTGTGTCGGGTAGCCAATTTATAGACCTTTCCCTGTATGGCTCGCTTAGCAGAGCTACATCAGCTTTCAGCTCGCGTGTTGTTTGCGCTAATAGATCTTGCGCGGCTTCGCAATGGTTGAGATTTAGTTGGACCAATCTCATAATGGTCTAAGTTTCTGGACCGCCTCTTTATATACCGGGCATTTGTTTCCACCGGTAGGGTGGTCAGTGCGACTTGATTCTCTTCTAGTGCACAAAAGGCACTTTGGCAAATTTGTGCACATCTTAGCGATGTGCCCATTGCTTCCGCAGTTAAAGCACGCGTCCTTTACATCGATTTCGCTTTTGCTATTCCTGGATATATGCCCGAAGTCCAGGCATTTATAGCATCGCTTTGGCTGTGATTTAACACGTATGCGGCATATGACCCATCCTATTCGGACTTTGCCGGCGGATAACAGCTTCCTGGCAGCTTCGGTGGGCATGGAAATCGTCGCCGTTTGAGTTCCGCCGTACGCTTTCCGAATGGATCTGATACAAGGCGGACTTACTTTGTAGTCCGGGAACTGGGAGTTCAGTTCTTCGCAGATTTCTGTTGCAGTGGTCACTTCATCCATGTCCGAGATTTCGAAAATGGTTTCCTCGGTGAGCGACGTGACTTCAGCTTTACCTGATAACGCCTGTTCCACGGCTGTTTGCAGCCTCGCGATGTTTGTGTCTGAATGCTTGGTGAGCTGAAACAACAAGTCACCTTTCGCAGTCTTACGGATCTTCCGAACCATTGTGTTCATTTCTCTTAAAGCCTCCTCACCCTTTACCGTCTTTAAGATGTCCGCATACGACCACTCTCCCGTTTTTTTATGATAATGGCGTCTGGTCGATCCGCCTTCTTTCTTGGCCGCTTCTGTTTTTGGGCCGTCTTCCATGTCCCTCCTTGGTCCTTTGATTCGCGTTCCTTACTCACTGCTGAGTGGGATGCATTGTCCGTCGTTTCTTGGGCATCCTTCTTTTTCTTTGCCTCTTTTTTCGGAGAAGGCGTGCTACCGGGCTCACGCTCTCGGATGCGCTTGGCGCGTTGCTCTTGTGGCGCTTTACTCAGTGGCGGAGACGTCTGAGACTCCTTTGTAGCCACATCCCCCTTTTTTCCCAGAGCTTCTTTGGCCTCGTCGTACGAGACCGAGATCGCCTTCACCAACTCTTTAAGGCTTTGAGTTATGGAACGTTTCCCACTTCCCATAAACTCGCTTAGCTCGCTTATTAGCTTTCCCACTGAGTGGAAAGCATGTTCCTCCTCCTCCTTGCCGCCTGGGCCGTCGCAGTTGTCCACTTGGGGTGCCGCATCCGGCCAGTTCCTCTCGAATGGGGCAGCAGCTGGAGGGGCTGACCTCGGGGAAGACTGCATTAGCCTCGACCGCCTCGCGAAGGGATCTACGCCGACCGCTCCATCCAAATCAATTAGGCTGGCTGGCGTTTTCTCCATTGCAGTGACAGCTGGGGCATCCGCAGTCCCGTCTGCGAGTCCGCCAACTGCACCCTTCCTATGCGCAGACACCTTTCCTTATATGTTTTTTGTTTTTTATTTTCCTTTGACTATTGTGGTTTTTATTTTGTGTCTATTTTATTTTATTTTATTTTATTTTTTATTTTATTTTCTTATTTCTTGTTTACAAATTTCCCTTCTTTTATGTTATAATATCTGTGTTAATTTTACTTTATTTATTGTATTTTAACTTATTTTTGTTTTTAATTTGTGTTATTATGATATTTTTGATTGTTATTAATATTATTATTTTTTTTATTCTTATTTATATTTGTATTAATCTTATTCTTATTTATTTATATTTGATACAAACTTTTAATTATTTTTATTTATTGTTAATTTTTTTTTTTTATTTATATGTATTTATTTTAATTTTAATTTTAGTTTATAATTTTATTTTTTATTATATATTATATTTGATTTTTGCGCGGTATTTTGATTTTCTTTATTATTCTTACTTAGTTATATTAGTTTTATTGCTATATATTTTACGACCCTCCCTATTGTCGCCAAACTAGTAGTTTGGGACTTTGCTAATTGGCAGCACTAGCAAATGTCACTTGTCCAGCCGATCTGTTCCCAATTTTTGGGTGCTGTATTTGACACTTTTTGTTGATTTTAGTTGCTGTTTTTTTCTGTTTCGTTCGCGTAATTTTCCAATAAGCAAAACCCTCAAATTAAATAAATATTGGAAATTAGTGTTTAAAAGGTGAAAAATTTTGTGAAAAAGGCACTTGTAGGCCGCTCAAGTGCGCTTCAGCTATGAGAACACTTACCAGGCAAGTTAAATGGTTAAACCATGAATTACTACCTGTGGTTTGTTGTTCTACACTTAAAATAATTTTTTATTTACGAGCTGATTTTCACTTGACTTCACCCGCGCACTTTCCACACATATCCATTTAGGTGTCGGCGTGTGGCTTTGTTGTTGTTAGTGAGATGCTCTGATATACTACACCTCCTTTCCAAAAAAAAATCGTGAATACAGATGAAAGATTTTATAGCTGTAATATCTTTAAGTGTTTTTTTTTTCATTTCTACAATTACAAAATTTATGAGTGTTTGATTTGATACTTTTCAGATTTGCTTGTCATTTGTTTACAAAATTTTTTCTGTTATGCCTGCTTACTTATGTTACAATTTTTTCGGCTTGTTTATTTAATTTTCATGTTTTTAGATATTTGTTTACTTGTTTATTCATTCATCTGATACATTTTGCTTTTTGGGGTGTTTGTTTATCTTTGGGACACTTTACATAAGTGTCGGTTTTTTGTTTATGATATTAAATAACTTCAACCATTTGTGGAAAAGATTTTCTAATGGTCGTAAAAATTGCATTTTGTATATTTACGAGCTTATATTTTAGTCAAAATGAAATTAACTTATTCGACTAACTTAAGTCTATTTTTATGAATTATGATATTCTTATTGTCATTATTTAAACCTATGTTTTCTATGTTATAGTGAGTTAAAGTATAATTATTATTCTTATTATCGTTATTTACTACTATTTGTATCTACTACTCTTACTATCTAACTTATGACCTGTTTCATTCTTAACTTATACTAAATCTCCTAAATTTATTTCCTTATATTGTAGATTTTTATCAAAATAAAACTTTTGTCTCTCTTTAGCTTCTTTTACTAGTTTATTGGCTCTTTGTTGAGCTATTTTTACTTAATCTAAATTTAATTTCTTTTTCGTAAGCCTCATAATTGTATAATGGGCTTACGGTATTTTCTTTTAAAAATTCGTACGTCAGGGGTATTTTCCTAAAAACTAGCTCGAATGGGCAATAACCATCAACTGTGGATGGTGTTGTATTATAACAATATGCAAAATATTTGATATACTCATCCCAATCATCTTTGCTAGCGGATATATAAGACCGAATGTATTCGTTAAAAGTTCTGTGACTACGTTCAACAGTGCCCAAAGTTTTATGGTGATAATGGAGAAGTCTTGTATTCCATTTTTAAAAGTTTACACAATTCTTCGAATACATTGGTTTTGTATTCAGTTCCCATATCAGTTATGATTGTTTTATACAACCATAAATTAAGATAAAGTTTTCAAAAATTGCTTTTGCCACTGCTATCGCGTGTTTGCTCGCAATTGGAATTGCGATCAGATACTTTGTCAAATCACATACAATTGTGAATACGTAGTCATTTCCATTTGTTGATCTTGGTAATAGACCGATTGTATCAATTTGCACTATATCGAACGCTTTCGTTGGCGTTTCTCTTATAGTCATTGGTTCTTTTAAATTTTTATTTACTTTATTTTTACTACATTTTACGCATTTTTTAATATGATTTCTTATGTCATTTTTCATATTTTTCCAATAATACTTCTGTTTTATTTTGTTCGTTGTTCGATTGATTCCTGGGTGGCCACCATTAACAGGATCATCGTGATATTTTAGCAAGATATTTTTAATTATTTCTTTATTAGTCACATGCATACTATGTGAACATGATGGATATAAGCTGGCAATAATTTCAACGCAGCTTGGTGTAAGAGGTACACACTGCGGGCTTAGAAATTCCTAATCCCCTTGGTTCTTGGTTCGATGACCAACAATAGGTGATGAAAAATTTCTAAACACGAAGCCATTTGACAAGTACCCTTGAGCAAGGCCGAAATTACGTAATCATGGTAGCTTGTAATTGTTGTTGCTTTTCCATCTTGTTCACTTATAATAAAAAACAGAATAATTTAAGAAAAATTATTCACAAACGGTCAAAAGTCCACCAAAGTTGCAAATAAAAAAATTAAAATTACACTATTGTTCCTTGACTACAGAAAGTTAGTTTTTTTTTTTTAAATTATACTATTTTTTGTACGACTACCGATCTAACTTACCCCTATTTTTTGTACTTTACAAAATCTGTTTGCGGTCAAATATAAAAACCAAATTAAATTATGGTTCCTTAACTACAGAAAAGTTAGTTGTACTTGGTAATTTATTAAAACAAAAATTATAAAATTTTTTTTTATAAAAATTGTAAATTTTTTTTACAACTACCGATCTTTGTACTAACTAACCCTCCATTTTTTGTGCTTTGACCAATCTATATATGGTCAAATATAAAAACCAAATCTAAAGTATTGTAATGCCGCTTTTATGCAGCATCACATTGCTATTAGACCCACGCGCCCCACACGGGTATCGAACCAATAAGCAAAACCCTCAAATTAAATAAATATTGGAAATTAGTGTTTAAAAGGTGAAAAATTTTGTGAAAAAGGCACTTGTAGGCCGCTCAAGTGCGCTTCAGCTATGAGAACACTTACCAGGCAAGTTAAATGGTTAAACCATGAATTACTACCTGTGGTTTGTTGTTCTACACTTAAAATAATTTTTTATTTACGAGCTGATTTTCACTTGACTTCACCCGCGCACTTTCCACACATATCCATTTAGGTGTCGGCGTGTGGCTTTGTTGTTGTTAGTGAGATGCTCTGATATACTACACATCCTTTCCAAAAAAAAAATCGTGAATACAGATGAAAGATTTTATAGCTGTAATATCTTTAAGTGTTTTTTTTTTCATTTCTACAATTACAAAATTTATGAGTGTTTGATTTGATACTTTTCAGATTTGCTTGTCATTTGTTTACAAAATTTTTTCTGTTATGCCTGCTAATTACTTATGTTACAATTTTTTCGGCTTGTTTATTTAATTTTCATGTTTTTAGATATTTGTTTACTTGTTTATTCATTCATCTGATGCATTTTGCTTTTTGGGGTGTTTGTTTATCTTTGGGACACTTTACATAAGTGTCGGTTTTTTGTTTATGATATTAAATAACTTCAACCATTTGTGGAAAAGATTTTCTAATGGTCGTAAAAATTGCATTTTGTATATTTACGAGCTTATATTTTAGTCAAAATGAAATTAACTTATTCGACTAACTTAAGTCTATTTTTATGAATTATGATATTCTTATTGTCATTATTTAAACCTATGTTTTCTATGTTATAGTGAGTTAAAGTATAATTATTATTCTTATTATCGTTATTTACTACTCTTTGTATCTACTACTCTTACTATCTAACTTATGACCTGTTTCATTCTTAACTTATACTAAATCTCCTAAATTTATTTCCTTATATTGTAGATTTTTATCAAAATAAAACTTTTGTCTCTCTTTAGCTTCTTTTGCTAGTTTATTGGCTCTTTGTTGAGCTATTTTTACTTAATCTAAATTTAATTTCTTTTTCGTAAGCCTCATAATTGTATAATGGGCTTACGGTATTTTCTTTTAAAAATTCGTACGTCAGGGGTATTTTCCTAAAAACTAGCTCGAATGGGCAATAACCATCAACTGTGGATGGTGTTGTATTATAACAATATGCAAAATATTTGATATACTCATCCCAATCATCTTTGCTAGCGGATATATAAGACCGAATGTATTCGTTAAAAGTTCTGTGACTACGTTCAACAGTGCCCAAAGTTTTATGGTGATAATGGAGAAGTCTTGTATTCCATTTTTAAAAGTTTACACAATTCTTCGAATACATTGGTTTTGTATTCAGTTCCCATATCAGTTATGATTGTTTTATACAACCATAAATTAAGATAAAGTTTTCAAAAATTGCTTTTGCCACTGCTATCGCGTGTTTGCTCGCAATTGGAATTGCGATCAGATACTTTGTCAAATCACATACAATTGTGAATACGTAGTCATTTTCATTTGTTGATCTTGGTAATAGACCGATTGTATCAATTTGCACTATATCGAACGCTTTCGTTGGCGTTTCTCTTATAGTCATTGGTTCTTTTAAATTTTTATTTACTTTATTTTTACTACATTTTACGCATTTTTTAATATGATTTCTTATGTCATTTTTCATATTTTTCCAATAATACTTCTGTTTTATTTTGTTCGTTGTTCGATTGATTCCTGGGTGGCCACCATTAACAGGATCATCGTGATATTTTAGCAAGATATTTTTAATTATTTCTTTATTAGTCACATGCATACTATGTGAACATGATGGATATAAGCTGGCAATAATTTCAACGCAGCTTGGTGTAAGAGGTACACACTGCGGGCTTAGAAATTCCTAATCCCCTTGGTTCTTGGTTCGATGACCAACAATAGGTGATGAAAAATTTCTAAACACGAAGCCATTTGACAAGTACCCTTGAGCAAGGCCGAAATTACGTAATCATGGTAGCTTGTAATTGTTGTTGCTTTTCCATCTTGTTCACTTATAATAAAAAACAGAATAATTTAAGAAAAATTATTCACAAACGGTCAAAAGTCCACCAAAGTTGCAAATAAAAAAATTAAAATTACACTATTGTTCCTTGACTACAGAAAGTTAGTTTTTTTTTTTTAATTATACTATTTTTTGTACGACTACCGATCTAACTTACCCCTATTTTTTGTACTTTACAAAATCTGTTTGCGGTCAAATATAAAAACCAAATTAAATTATGGTTCCTTAACTACAGAAAAGTTAGTTGTACTTGGTAATTTATTAAAACAAAAATTATAAAATTTTTTTTACAACTACCGATCTTTGTACTAACTAACCCTCCATTTTTTGTGCTTTGACCAATCTATATATGGTCAAATATAAAAACCAAATCTAAAGTATTGTAATGCCGCTTTTATGCAGCATCACATTGCTATTAGACCCACGCGCCCCACACGGGTATCGAACCCACAGGCCTTACCACCTCAAAGCAAACAGGCAGAGTCCCAGCACTAAGCAAGCGGCCTTGCTTGTTTTCACCCGCGAACCCACTTGCGATCATTACATGAAATTCTCGATCGCTTTATATATACTTCGGCTTACGTAAATTCATCGCGCTTCACTGATCGTCGAAAGCGCTGTTATGGTAAGAGGAGACAACCAAC
The DNA here is from genome assembly GCA_964058755.1 of Campiglossa producta. NCBI lineage: Eukaryota > Metazoa > Arthropoda > Insecta > Diptera > Tephritidae > Campiglossa > Campiglossa producta. The sequence continues at coordinate 54,197,901 of CAXKVI010000004.1, read as the reverse complement.
TTCGTGGCACAGTCAGTTTGTGAGAAGCTGCCTACCTTACCCTACACAACCCTCCGCTCTCGATTATTTTGGTAGTGTCTAATGGACGCGGAGAAGTGATCTTTGGATCATAGCTCCGTCCACAAGGCCACTGGTGCGCCCCTGGGGATCCACCAACATCCATCCACCGGTCATCGGTAACCTGGCACTGATCCACCGGCATTCACCAATCGGTCCACCGGTCATCGGTATCCTGGCACCGATCCACCAGCATTCCCCAACTGATCCACCGATATCCACCGGTCATCGGTAACCTGGCACCGATCCACCGGAATTCACCAATTGATCCACCGATATTCACCGGCATCAACCAACGTTTCCACCGACATCCACCGGTCATAAGGTAACTTGGCACCGATCCACCGGTATTCACCAATCGGTTAAGTGTTCGGCCTTCTACACCAAGTCGTGGCGGTTCGATGGCCGGCAAAAGTAACATCAAAAATTATTTAGAAAAAGATTTTTTCTAAACGGTGTCGCCCCTCGGCAATAGTTTGGCAAACTGGTATTTCTGAGATGAGCAGCTTCTTAGCAAAAAATTCATTTGCTTTGCAAGTGTCATTCGGAGTCGGCAAAAACCTGTAAGTCCCGCCAACTTGTAGGAAAAACTCAAAAGCAACACACCACAAGTTGGAAAGAGAAGCTCGGCTAAAAATCTCGTTAGAGGTTATGATAACCTGTTGGTATGTCGCCACCATTAGTTTTTTTTTTTCCACTCACATCCACCGGTCATAGGGTAACTTGGCACCGATCCACCGGTGTTCGCCAATCATTACGCCGACATCCACCAACCGTTACACCAACATCCACCAGCCGTTTTGCCGGCATTCGCCAACTCCCTACGATCCATCGGTACTCAAATACCAATCAATCGCCCTGTCATCTTACTCACCTTGCCCGACTAGACATACCTTTAGGTGTGTGTGTGTGTCCGACTAGAATATCACCTCTAAATACCAAATAAAATAAGTCCCATAAAATAAGTCCCAATGAAATAAATCCCACCAAAAAATGAAATAAGTCCCAACTTTTAGAAATGAAACAACTTCCAAAGAAGGAAATGAAATAAGTCCCAAAATTTGGTAGTTATTTCATAATGAGGCCCCAGTTTCCAAAAAAATGAAATAACTCCCAAATGAAATAATTCCCAAGAAAAATGAAATAACTCCCAATCCAAGTGCTTATTTATTCAGTAGATATACATATGTATATTTATACATAAGCAATGCGTTATCTATTTATATAAAAATGAAATGGTGTTCAGCCGTCATGCTAATACTCGAAAACGGCTGAACCAAATCATCTACTTCCTTTGTGGGGTTTGTTTGTTATTACCACGCGCAGGTCATGTTATAAAATCAGAACAAAATATTATGGGGACGTGGCACCTCCCATACAACCTTTTTTCTTCAAGATGAATATCTCTAAAAGGGTTTAAGGTAGGGACCTGGAAATTGGTACAGAGATATAGGATAACAACACCATTCTCACCCATAAAACTGAGGGTTAACCAAAAAGGGGCGTGGCACCTCCCATACTAATGAAATACTTCATAGTCCATATCTCTAGAAGTATTTAGGTTAGACCACTGAAATTTGGCAAGGGGTTTTTGAGATCGATTCCCACCACCTCCAAAAAACTGGGGATAACGAAAAAGGGGGCGTGGCACCTCCCATACAAATGAAATACTTCATAGTCGATATCTCTGGAAGTATTAATGTTAGACCAATGAAATTTGGTAAGGGGTTATATGAGATCGATCCTTACCACCTCCAAAAAAACTGGAGATAACGATAAAGGGGGCGTGGCAACTCCTATAAAAATGAAATACTTCATAGTCCATATCTCTGGAAGCACTTATTTTACACCACTCAAACGTGGTAAGAGGTTAGATAAGATCGATCCCTACCACCTCCAAAAAAACTGGGGATAACGAAAAAGGGGGCGTGGCACCTCCCATACGAATGAAATACTTCATTGTCCATATCTCTGGAAGTACTTATCTCCCGTGACACAACAAAACCAAGTAACTAGTTTTTTCAAAATGTTGGGAAATTAAGGGTTTGCGTAGCAGGCCATATCTCCGGCAAAAAGCAACTTGTTTATACAACTTTTCCAATTATGGCAAGATAAGACCCCAAAGTTTTTTTATGCACATGTGCAGGGAATTTTTTGCGACGTAGTTATGGATTTATTGGCCAATATAAACAGTTACAGAGTTTTTAAAAAACACGATTTTAACCTTTCATACAAAGAAAGTTTTTGTTTCAGAACAAACCCAAGCAACTGCCAAGTAACTTTGTATTTAGATTGTTACGATTTTTGGCTTTCATACAAAAAAAATTTTGTTTCACGACAAATCCAAGCAAGTTGATAGTTACTTGGGTTTGTTGTGCACTTCCATATAAAAACGAAATTGCATGCCGGAAGCAAATCCTTTTTATTTTTTGGGTCTAACAATAAATTTTTCTTGTTCATTTCCTCGATAGTCGAAATCCCAAGGAGAATCACTGTTGCAAACAAGTGTTACTTCGGAGTAAGCTGGCAATTGGGAAGTAAAGTCTTCTCTCGACAGACAAAGATCACGATATATATGTAAGTCTTTCATCATACGAGTCCTAACGTACGGTTCGGAATCATGGACAGTGTCCTTCCCGAGAAGCCAACGACGAGTATCGAAGGAAGTTTAACGATGAGCTGTACGAGCTCTACGCAGAACTGACCATAGTGTAGCGAATTGAAGCACAAAGGCTCTGCTGGGTCATGTTATGCGAATGGACAAGGAAGCTCCAACCCAGATAGTTTTTCTATCGACACCCGAATTGGAGAGCAGAGGAAGGGGGAGACCTCGAATGAGTTGGAAACAAGAAGTGGAGGATGACTTGAATTCCCTTGGTGTTTTCAATTGTCGTCAGTTGTCGCTAAAAAGTAACGACTGGCGTGGTTTAATACGAAGCGGCCAAAATTGCCTAGGCTGTTGAGCGCCAATAAATAATGATGAAACCTGGTTGAATATATTTTCTAGATTCTCACCATCAGGCAAGCCAAGATTAGACCTCCCCTATAGTGGGCTGCACTTGAGGAAACAGAAGCTCTTGGCCTGCGTCTGACTCAAGACTAAAAAGTTCTCTTACAGTACCATAACTTTCAGATTTAGTTAAAAAAGGTCTTACTCCTCTGGCAAAATGTGTTCTGATTCGCCATCTGATGCTGGGCCGAAATCACATAATATTCCCTAGTTTATCCCTGTAATGATTTTAAAATTATCTCAAATACTTTTCTTATAACAATAAGATAAATCAAGCATCTTTAAAAGTTACTTGGTTTTGGGAAATAATCACATACATTTTTTTTAGGAAATTCTAATAATTCTTGATTAACAAATGATTTTTAATGGGGTTTGAATTAATAGGAGATCGAAACTAAAGGAGGAAATTATAGTGACGATTAAAAATTGATTTAGAATGACCTTTTGTAAAAAAGCGTAGTATTTGTTGCAAAATTTTCAGTTACTAGAAAAAGAACACGAGTTACTTGGTTTTGTTGTGAACTAATTTCTTGATCCAGTGCATTTTAAGTTACTTGGTTTTATAACCTTTCTAGTTTAAGGTACTTAGAAACAAGATAGGAAGAAACGGATCGATGTCCCTGATAGATTTTCTTAACAGGATTCCGAAAATTCGTAGAAAGACGAAACCAAGTAACTGACACTTACTTGGTTTTGTGATATCACGGGAGTTATGTTAGACCACTGAAATTTGGTAAGGGGTTATATGAGATCGATCCCTACCACCTCCAAAAAAACTGGGGATAACGAAAAAGGGGGCGTGGCACCTCCCATACCATACATAAATACATATGCGGCCAGAGTGTGGCTGCAAGCCATGCAGTCACACGCGTACACACATATGAGACAAGCATATGCATACTGATATGCGACGTCATAGGTTGTACTGGTCACATATTTGGCAGCGTGAGAAAGTGAACGCTATTTGAGATATGTTGACTTGGCAAAATGTATACATTCCACAACCGGACATTTGGGTGTCGGCGTGTGGCTTTGTTGTTGTTAGTGACATGCTCTGATATACTACACCCCTTTCCAAAAAAAAATCGTGAATACAGATGAACGATTTTATAGCTGTAATATATTTAAGTGTTTTTTTTTTTCATTTCTACAATTACATAATTTATGAGCGTTTGATTTGATACTTTTCAGATTTGCTTGTCACTTGTTTACAACATTTTTTCTGTTATGCCTGCTAATTACTTATGTTACAATTTTTTCGGCTTGTTTATTTAATGTTCATGTTTTTAGATGTTTGTTTACTTGTTTATTCATTCATCTGATACATTTTGCTTTTTTGTGTGTTTGTTTATCTTTGGGACACTTTACATAAGTGTCGGTTTTTTGTTTATGATATTAAATGACTTCAACCATTTGTGGAAAAGATTTTCTAATGGTCGTAAATATTGTGTTTTGCAAATTTACGAGCTAACATTTTAGTCAAAATGAAATTAACTTATTCGAATAGCTTAAGTCTATTTTTATGAATTATGATATTGTTATTGTCATTATTTAAACCTATGTTTTCTATGTTATAGTGATTTAAAGTATAATTATTATTCTTATTATCGATATTTACTACTCTTTGTATCTACTACTCTTACTATCTAACTTATGACCTGTTTCATTCTTAACTAATACTAAATCTCCTAAATTTATTTCCTTATATTGTAGATGTTTATCAAAATAAAACGTTTGTCTCTCTTTAGCTTCTTTTACTAGTTTATTGGCTCTTTGTTGAGCTATTTGTACTTAATCTAAATTTAATTTCTTTTTCGTAAGTCTCATAATTGTACAATGGGCTTACGGTATTTTCTTTTAAAAATTCGTACGTCAGGGGTATTTTCCAAAAAACTAGCTCGAATGGGCAATAACACTCAACTGTGGATGCTGTTGTATTATAACAATATGCAAAATATTTGATATACTCATCCCAATCATCTTTGCTAGTGGATATATAAGACCGAATGTATTCGTTAAAAGTTCTGTGATTACGTTCAACAGTGCCCAAAGTTTGATGGTGATATGGGGTAGAAGTCTTGTATTCAATTTTTAAAAGTTTACACAATTCTTCGAATACATTGGTTTTGTATTCAGTTCCCATATCAGTTATGATTGTTTTATACAACCATAAATTAAGATAAAGTTTTCAAAAATTGCTTTTGCCACTGCTATCGCGTGTTTGCTCGCAATTGGAATTGCGACCAGATACTTTGTCAAATCACATACAATTGTGAATACGTAGTCATTTCCATTTGTTGATCTTGGTAATAGACCGATTGTATCAATTTGCACTATATCGAACGCTTTCGTTGGCGTTTCTCTTATAGTCATTGGTTCTTTTAAATTTTTTTTACTTTATTTTTACTACATTTTACGCATTTTTTAATATGATTTCTTATGTCATTTTCCATATTTTTCCAATAATACTTCTGTTTTATTTTGTTCGTTGTTCGATTGATTCCTGGGTGGCCACCATTAACAGGATCATCGTGACATTTTAGCAAGATATTTTTAATTATTTCTTTATTAGTCACATGCATAACCTCCGGAGTTAATGCAATTCCAATTTCTTTAAATGTGCTTACTCGAGTATATTTATCTGTAAACAATTTGTCTCCTAAGGGCAACTGTATTTTACTTATTTTCAAATTGTCGACTTCTTTCATTAGCCTGGCAAAGAATTGACCTAAATCAATTTTCGCATCAACAATTGAATTATCAATATTTTGATTGCCGGTTTCTTTTGAAAGCCTGACAAGGGATTGACCTGAGTCAACCTTCGCCTTAACAATCATATTATCAATATTTATTTCGCTACAACTTTTCTTTCCTTTTTTGAAATATAATTTCGGAGGATCTAGCTAGCCTTTTAACTTCACATTTAATCAGCGCTTCATATATTTTTGGGTTTTCATTGTGACATTTTTCTTTATTATTAATATTTTTATCATTGGAATTTTTATTGGTTTCCGATCGAGTCGTAACCTTCATTATTTGGCATGCTTTTACTGATAAGTCTTTTAAATCATTTATATTTATTCGTGATAGTGCATCTGCAACATAATTTTCTTTTCCAGCTATGTACTCCACCTCAAAGTCATATTCCTCCAACTCCAGTCTAACTCGAGTTAATTTTGATGAAGGGGTTTTCATCGAAAACAAGTATGCTAGTGGGCGATGGTCTGTTTTAACTAAAAATTTTCTGCCATAAACGTATGGTCTGAAATAAGAGATTGCCCAATGGATTGGTGCCAATTTTTTTTCAATTGTTGCTTTATTGCTTTCCCCTTTCGTGAATGCTCTTGACGCATAGGCAATTGGTAATTGTTTGCCTTCATATTCTTGACTAAGAACTACGCCGCAGGCGTATCTACTGGCATCTGTTGTTATACAAAATTCTTTACTCCTTCAAGTAGACAAAAGCTTTTTGACATTCTTCTGTCCAATCGAAGGAAACATTATTCTTACATAACCTTGTTAAAATTCTGAAATGTTCTGCAAAATTTGGAACAAATCTCCAGTAATAGTTACAAAATGCTACAAATCTTTTAACTTCATCTGCATTTTTTGGGGTTGGATAATTTAAAACAACTTCAAATTTACTAGGATCTGGCAAAATGCCTTTATTTGTGCAATTATGGCCAAGGTAAGTAACTTCTTGGTTAAAAAATAAACATTTATCTGGATGCAATTTTAAATTGTATTTTCTGCAGGTTGAAAATACATCTCTCAAATTTGTTATCATATGTTTTTCGGAGCAACCTAACACCACTAAATCATCCATATACAGAAATGCTTGTGATGGTTTGAGACCTGCAAATGCCAGAGTCATCATTCTTTGAAATGAGTTGGGGGCTACTTATGGCAATCTTTTAAAACGATATGTGCCATCGTCTGCCGTAAACGATGTGATGTCTCTAGAGTCTTATGTAACTCAATTTGATGAAAGCCGGACATCAAGTCCAAGCATGAAAAATATTTAGCTCTACCCAATTGATCCAGTATATCATCTATCCGTGGCAATGGGAATTTATCTGCGGTTAATTTTTTATTTACTTTTGGTAATCGACTACTAATCTCCATCTTTTATCATTTTTTCCCGGTAGAGATTTTTTTGGGTACCAACAAAATTGGGCTATTATATTCTGACATAGACGGCTCTATTATGTCATCTTTAATTAATATATCAACTTGTTTACTAATTTCGTTTTTATGAGCTTGTGGGATTCGGTAATTTTATACATAAACGGGATTATCATCTTTCATACGTAATTTTTGCTTGTAAAAATTATTAGTGGTAATGGGTTCTGATTCTAGTGAAAATATGTCTATATATTCTGCACCTAGTGCATTAAGCTGTTGGGAAACAAATTTTGGAAAATTTTTATTTAATCTTTCTAATTTTTCTTTATTATTTTCTACTATTTCGGTTTTGTTATTTATTATTGTGTAATCATCTAAATTTTCTGTGTTTATTTTGATATTCTGAATGGTTGCATTTTTATCTGTTGTATTTATGACTCTAATAAAGGTTTGGTTTGTATTTACTAAGGTATTTGCAATAAAAATGCCTTCAGATAATTTTTGATGAGGGATTAAAAATTCAGAGCTGCCATTTTCAATATGGATTTGTCGGATTACTTCCGATCTTGCAGGAATTGTTATGCAATTAACGGCTGGTCTATGAAATATATCTATTATTATGTTTTCTGGGTAATCAAATAAACGTAGTATTAGGTTGTCTCCATTTTTATTGTAATCTAAAATGCATTTATATTTTTTAATAATATCAAGTCCCAAAATTCCATCACATGGGATTGGGAAATTATTTTCTACTATGTGAACTTTGTGTTTAATTAATAGGTAATAAATAGTACTTGTTAAACCCTGAGCAATGCCCTTTAAATCCGTTTTTTGAGAATAATTAATTGTGGCATCATTGTCAATTTGAACTTTTTTTATAATTGAAATATCCGCTCCTGTATCGATCAGGAAGGTTGAAATAGAATTATTCAGTTGTTTTGGAGGATATATAGCTGTTGAGGTGTAGATTTAAAACAAATAATTTTTTGTTTATTGAGGTGGAGCTTGCTGGTTTTCCTGTTGGCTAATATTTCTGACATTTCTAGTATTATTGCGATTAGAACTGCGCGGATGACTTCCGAAATTCCTTCCGGATCTTTGGTTATTATTTCTATTATTATTATTGTTGTTATTATTAAAATTATTGAAACGTGATGGGAATGTACGCATTCGGTTACCTCTATAAGAGCTATTTTGATAGCTTCTGCGGAAATTACCGCGAAAATAGTTTTGTTGGCGTATGTGCAATAGTGAATTAGGGTTACCCGTAATTTCTGTGCAGCTGTTTGTAAATTTAGATACAGCCTCGTTCACTAAGGTGAACGTTCCAGCTTGTCCTAACCTTATCATTGGAACAATTTTTACACATAGCTTTTACAGCTGTTTGTGTAGCATATTTGGTGGCTAGATCTGTTGTTAAACCATCAGATATGTATGCTCCCTCTAGTGATTTAGTTATTTTTTCAATTTCTGCAGTATACTGATTAGCTGTCTTACTGCGTTGTTGGATGTTCAGGAGTTTTGCTGTTAGAACTTCTACTGACTCACCCTTTATCGCACTTTTTAGTTTTTCTTTTATCTCTTGTATCGACGCTTCAGAGCTAATAAAATTTCTAGTTGTGCCTTTTAGCTTTGTTTTTATCATGGATACTGCTATTGCCTCATGTTCCCCTTTAATTTGTTCGAGGATATCAAGGGCATCCAAAAAACTAGACAAGTTTTCAGGTTTGCCATCGAACTCTGGTAAGATCGATGACGCAGTTTTGATGAATGCTACCATTGGTTGCGCCATTTTGGAGTCTGTTTGAGAATCTTGTGCAACTTGTGTGACGATATTGCTTTGGGAAAATGTTTCGTGTCTTTCAACACTTTTAGTTTGAACGTTTTTATCAGTATTTGCGTGAACTTCGTCTTTTGTTTCTGGTTCTTCTTCAACATCCCAAATACCTTCTAACAACTTTGTGTCGAAGTCTATCCTATATCTTGTATATAAGATGTGGGTAGGTACTTTAAATTCAATGTTATCCGTGATAACGAATATACTAACCTGTCTCTAAAGCTTAAAAATATTTGGGAAGCTTCCGCCATTTGTAAAAAACCGTTACAATCAGTAGCAAAACCTTTATAAAATCCAATGCTTCACTATGGTCAACCACTTTAATCGTATTGGCAACATTCGCATTTAGGGTATCTATTTTAGACGTTTTTCCGCCCATACTAAACTTTTGATAAATATTTTTAAACTTCAGAGATATATTTCCACGGCGGCCGCCGTGATGTAGCAGTTAAGTGTTCGGCCTTCTACACCAAGTCGTGTCGGTTCGATGCCCGGCAAAAGTAACATCCAAAATTATTTAGAAAAAGAATTTTTCTAAACGGGGTCGCCCCGCGGCATTAGTTTGGCAAACTCTCCGGGTGTATTTCTGCCATGAGAAGCTTATCAGCAAAAAATTCATTTGCTTTGCAAGTGCCGTTCGGAGTCGGCAAAAAACTGTAGGTCCCGCCAACTTGTAGGAAAAACTCAAAGGCAACACACCACAAGTTGGAAAGAGAAGCTCGGCTAGAAATCTCGTTAGATGTTATGATGACCTGTTGGTATATCGCCGCCACTAGTTTTTTTTTTTTTTTTGTCTCATAATTTCCTCTTCTCTAGTAGTTGGGTTGAGCACATCTTCCATAGTTGGCTCTCTGGTCATTCCGATATCTTTCCAGAATTGTTTCAACCATTCAAGAGTTTGCTCATTAGTAAATTCTTCATCCAATTCAAGAGTTTGCTCATTAGTCTTCATCCAATTCCTGGTTAGATAGTGTTTTGGAAAAATCCATGCGGGGTCTAGAAAAATTCCTCGGCATTGCGAATTCAAAATTAAAACAATTTCTTACAACATTTATTTATTAATAAAATCTTTTTTTCTTTCTTTTCTTTTACAAATTATTTCAGTTTTCTCAACTGTTGAATATTTTCCAGAATTTCTAGTCTCTCATTGTTAGTCATAGCCAAATTCAAAGCTCTATAGGCTATGGCTAATTCTATTTTCTTTCGATACATTTTTCCTGCTCGAGTCTGCTTTTTCCGCTTTAGCGGTGGAGGTACCTTTGGAACCTTTCTTTGTCTGTTCTGATTGTTCCGCCGCCGATACTCTTCAATGGTTATCGGCTGCGGACCTTGTCTTATTACTGTTGAGGTTTGAGGAACCTCTTCCGTGGCTCTTGCAGATGTTTGAGGAGCCTCTTCAGTGGCTCTTGCAGGATCCAGGTTATCGTTTTCGACTTCCAATGCAAACTTTTCCCATTTATCGAAAATGGAGTCAAAATCCTCTTGGGAAATGTCTTGCATTGGATTTAGTTTTGGCCAAAAATTTTATTTTGGGGAGAAAAAAAATTATATTTCGAGAAGAAAAAAAATCTTAAATTCTACCCTAAGCAGATATAAATCTGCTACTTGTCCGTCGCTAGTATGACGACGAAGAGTTCTAGTTAATATACAAACGCCCAAAAAAAGATAATTTAGTTACTCGGCTTAAGTAAATTCTTCGCGCTTCACTGATCGTCGAAAGCGCTGTTATGGTAAGAGGAGACAAGTGCCACGAAGTCATTTTGTGAGAAGCTGCCTACCTTACCCTGCACAACCCTCCGCTCTCGATTATTTTGGTAGTGTCTACTGAACGCGGAGAAGTGATCTTTGGATCATAGCTCCGTCCACAAGGCCACTGGTGCGCCCCTTGGGATCCACCAACATCCATCCGCCGGTCATCGGTAACCTGGCACTGATCCACCGGCATTCACCAATCGGTCCACCGGTCATCGGTATCCTGGCACCGATCCACCAGCATTCCCCAACTGATCCACCGGTCATCGGTAACCTGGCACCGATCCACCGGAATTCACCAATTGATCCACCGATATTCACCGGCATCAACCAACCGTTCCACCGACATCCACCGGTCATAAGGTAACTTGGCACCGATCCACCGGTATTCACCAATCGTTACACCGACGGCGACCGCCGTGGTGTAGCGGTTAAGTGTTCGGCCTTCTACACCAAGTCGTGGCGGTTCGATGCCCGGCAAAAGTAACATCAAAAATTATTTAGAAAAAGGTTTTTTCTAAATGGGGTCGCCCCTCGGCAATAGTTTGGCAAACTGGTATTTCTGAGATGAGCAGCTTCTCAGCAAAAAATTCATTTGCTTTGCAAGTGTCGTTCGGAGTCGGCAAAAAACTGTGCAACTTGTAGGAAAAACTCAAAAGCAACACACCACAAGTTATATTATCGTTAGAGGTTATGATAACCTGTTGGTATGTCGCCACCATTAGTTTTTTTTTTTACACCCACATCCACCGGTCATAAGGTAACTTGGCACCGATCCACCGGTGGTCGCCAATCATTACGCCGACATCCACCAACCGTTACACCAACATCCACCAGCCGTTTTGCCGGCAGTCGCCAACTCCCTACGATCCATCGGTACTCAAATACGAATCCATCGCCCTGTCATCTTACTCACCTTGACCGACTAGACATACCTTTAGGTGTGTGTGTGTGTCCGACTAGAATATCACCTCTAAATACCAAATAAAATAAGTCCCATAAAATAAGTCCCAACGAAATAAAACCCACCAAAAAATGAAATAAGTCCCAACTTTTAGAAATGAAACAACTTCCAACGAAGGAAATGAAATAAGTCCCAATATTTGGTAGTTATTTCCTAATGAGGCCCCAGTTTCCAAAAAATGAAATAACTCCCAAATGAAATAATTCCCAAGAAAAATGAAATAACTCCCAATCCAAGTGCTTATTTATTCAGTAGATATACATATGTATATTTATACATAAGCAATGCGTTATCTATTTATATAAAAATGAAATGGTGTTCAGCCGTCATGCTAAAACTCGAAAATGGCTGAACCAAATCATATACTTCCTTTGGGGGGTTTGTTTGTTATTACCACGCGCAGGTCATGTTATAAAATCAGAACAAAATATTATGGGGACGTGGCACCTCCCATACAAACTTTTTTCTTCAAGATGAATATCTCTAAAAGGGTTTAAGGTAGGGACCTGGAAATTGGTACAGAGATATAGGCTAACAAAACCATTCTCACCCATAAAACTGGGGGTTAACCAAAAAGGGGCGTGGCACCTCCCATACTAATGAACATAGTCCACATCTCTGGAAGTATTTAGGTTAGACCACTAAAATTTGGCAAGGGGTTTTTGAGATCGATTCCCACCACCTCCAAAAAACTGGGGATAACGAAAAAGGGGGCGTGGCAACTCCTATAAAAATGAAATACTTTATAGTCCATATCTCTGGAAGTACTTATGTTACACCACTCAAACGTGGTAAGAGGTTATATGAGATCGATCCCTACCACCTCCAAAAAAACTGGGGATAACGAAAAAGGGGGCGTGGCACCTCCCTTGCGAATGAAATACTTCATTGTCCATATCTCTGGAAGTACTTATGTTAGATCACTGAAATTTGGTAAGGGGTTATATGAGATCGATCCCTACCACCTCCAAAAAAACTGGGGATAACGAAAAAGGGGGCGTGGCACCTCCCATACCATACATAAATACATATGCGGCCAGAGTGTGGCTGCAAGCCATGCAGTCACACGCGTACGCACATATGAGACAAGCATATGCATACTGATATGCGACGTCATAGGTTGTACTGCTCACATATTTGGCAGCGTGAGAAAGTGAACGCTATTTGAGATATGTTGACTTAGCAAAATGTATACATTCCACAACCGGACATTTAGGTGTCGGCGTGTGGCTTTGTTGTTGTTAGTGACATGCTCTGATATACTACACCTCCTTTCCAAAAAATATAATATATTTAAGTGTTTTTTTTTTTTCATTTCTACAATTACATAATTTATGAGTGTTTGATTTGATACTTTTCAGATTTGCTTGTCATTTGTTTACAACATTTTTTCTGTTATGCCTGCTAATTACTTATGTTACAATTTTTTCGGCTTGTTTATTTAATGTTCATGTTTTTAGATGTTTGTTTACTTGTTTATTCATTCATCTGATACATTTTGCTTTTTTGTGTGTTTGTTTATCTTTGGGACACTTTACATAAGTGTCGGTTTTTTGTTTATGATATTAAATAACTTCAACCATTTGTGGAAAAGATTTTCTAATGGTCATAAAAATTGTATTTTGCAAATTTACGAGCTAACATTTTAGTCAAAATGAAATTAACTTATTCGAATAGCTTAAGTCTATTTTTATGAATTATGATATTCTTATTGTCATTATTTAAACCTATGTTTTCTATGTTATAGTGAGTTTAAGTATAATTATTATTCTTATTATCGATATTTACTACTCTTTGTATCTACTACTCTTACTATCTAACTTATGACCTGTTTCATTCTTAACTAATACTAAATCTCCTTAATTTATTTCCTTATATTGTAGATTTTTATCAAAATAAAACGTTTGTCTCTCTTTAGCTTCTTTTACTAGTTTATTGGTTCTTTGTTGAGCTATTTGTACTTAATCTAAATTTAATTTCTTTTTCGTAAGTCTCATAATTGTACAATGGGCTTACGGTATTTTCTTTTAAAAATTCGTACGTTAGGGGTATTTTCCTAAAAACTAGCTCGAATGGGCAATAACACTCAACTGTGGATGGTGTTGTATTATAACAATATGCAAAATATTTGATATACTCATTCCAATCATCTTTGCTAGTGGATATATAAGACCGAATGTATTCGTTAAAAGTTCTGTGACTACGTTCAACAGTGCCCAAAGTTTGATGGTGATATGGGGTAGAAGTCTTGTATTCAATTTTTAAAAGTTTACACAATTCTTCGAATACATTGGTTTTGTATTCAGTTCCCATATCAGTTATGATTGTTTTATACAACCATAAATTAAGATAAAGTTTTCAAAAATTGCTTTTGCCACTGCTATCGCGTGTTCGCTCGCAATTGGAATTGCGATCAGATACTTTGTCAAATCACATACAATTGTGAATACGTAGTCATTTCCATTTGTTGATCTTGGTAATAGACCGATTGTATCAATTTGCACTAGATCGAACGCTTTCGTTGGCGTTTCTCTTATAGTCATTGGTTCTTTTAAATTTTTATTTACTTTATTTTTACTACATTTTACGCATTTTTTAATATGATTTCTTATGTCATTTTCCATATTTTTCCAATAATACTTCTGTTTTATTTTGTTCGTTGTTCGATTGATTCCTGGGTGGCCACCATTAACAGGATCATCGTGACATTTTAGCAAGATATTTTTAATTATTTCTTTATTAGTCACATGCATAACCTCCGGAGTTAATGCAATTGTTAAGTTTTTGAGAACTTTGATTCCAATTTCTTTAAATGTGCTTACTCGAGTATATTTATCTGTAAACAATTTGTCTTCTAAGGGCAACTGTATTTTACTTATTTTCAAATTGTCGACTTCTTTCATTAGCCTGGCTAAGAATTGACCTAAATCAATTTTCGCATCAACAATTGAATTATCAATATTTTGATTGCCGGTTTCTTTTGAAAGCCTGACAAGGGATTGACCTGAGTCAACCTTCGCCTTAACAATCATATTATCAATATTTATTTCGCTACAACTTTTCTTTCCTTTTTTGAAATATAATTTCGGAGGATCGAAAACGAGCTGGGCTAGCCTTTTAACTTCACATTTAATCAGCGCTTCATATATTTTTGGGTTTTCATTGTGACATTTTTCTTTATTATTAATATTTTTATCATTGGAATTTTTATTGGTTTCCGATCGAGTCGTAACCTTCATTATTTGGCATGCTTTTACTGATAAGTCTTTTAAATCATTTATATTTATTCGTGATAGTGCATCTGCAAATAATTTTCTTTTCCAGCTATGTACTCCACCTCAAAGTCATATTCCTCCAACTCCAGTCTAACTCGAGCTAATTTTGATGAAGGGGTTTTCATCGAAAACAAGTATGCTAGTGGGCGATGGTCTGTTTTAACTAAAAATTTTCTGCCATAAACGTATGCTCTGAAATAAGTGATTGCCCAATGGATTGGTGCCAATTCTTTTTCAATTGTTGCTTTATTGCTTTCACCTTTCGTGAATGCTCTTGACGCATAGGCAATTGGTAATTGTTTGCCTTCATATTCTTGACTAAGAACTACGCCGCAGGCGAATCTACTGACATCTGTTGTTATACAAAATTCTTTACTGAAATCTGGATATTGCAAAATATTTGGGTTAATTAATGCCTCCTTCAAGTAGACAAAAGCTTTTTGACATTCTTCTGTCCAATCGAAGGAAACATTATTCTTACATAACCTTGTTAAAATTCTGAAATGTTCTGCAAAATTTGGAACAAATCTCCAGTAATAGTTACAAAATGCTACAAATCTTTTAACTTCATCTGCATTTTTTGGGGTTGGATAATTTAAAACAACTTCAAATTTACTAGGATCTGGCAAAATGCCTTTATTTGTGCAATTATGGCCAAGGTAAGTAACTTCTTGGTTAAAAAATAAACATTTATCTGGATGCAATTTTAAATTGTATTTTCTGCAGGTTGAAAATACATCTCTCAAATTTGTTATCATATGTTTTTCGGAGCAACCTAACACCACTAAATCATCCATATACAGAAATGCTTGTGATGGTTTGAGACCTGCAAATGCCAGAGTCATCATTCTTTGAAATGAGTTGGGGGCTACTTATGGCAATCTTTTAAAACGATATGTGCCATCGTCTGCCGTAAACGATGTGATGTCTCTAGAGTCTTTATGTAACTCAATTTGATGAAAGCCGGACATCAAGTCCAAGCATGAAAAATATTTAGCTCTACCCAATTGATCCAGTATATCATCTATCCGTGGCAATGGGAATTTATCTGCGGTTAATTTTTTATTTACTTTTGGTAATCGACTACTAATCTCCATCTTTTATCATTTTTTCCCGGTAGAGATTTTTTTGGGTACCAACAAAATTGGGCTATTATATTCTGACATAGACGGCTCTATTATGTCATCTTTAATTAATATATCAACTTGTTTACTAATTTCGTTTTTATGAGCTTGTGGGATTCGGTAATTTTATACATAAACGGGATTATCATCTTTCATACGTAATTTTTGCTTGTAAAAATTATTAGTGGTAATGGGTTCTGATTCTAGTGAAAATATGTCTATATATTCTGCACCTAGTGCATTAAGCTGTTGGGAAACAAATTTTGGAAAATTTTTATTTAATCTTTCTAATTTTTTTTTATTATTTTCTACTATTTCGGTTTTGTTATTTATTATTGTGTAATCATCTAAATTTTCTGTGTTTATTTTGATATTCTGAATGGTTGCATTTTTATCTGTTGTATTTATGACTCTAATAAAGGTTTGGTTTGTATTTACTAAGGTATTTGCAATAAAAATGCCTTCAGATAATTTTTGATGAGGTATTAAAAATTCAGAACTGCCATTTTCAATATGGATTTGTCGGATTACTTCCGATCTTGCAGGAATTGTTATGCAATTAACGGCTGGTCTATGAAATATATCTATTATTATGTTTTCTGGGTAATCAAATAAACGTAGTATTAGGTTGTCTCCATTTTTATTGTAATCTAAAATGCATTTATATTTTTTAATAATATCAAGTCCCAAAATTCCATCACATGGGATTGGGAAATTATTTTCTACTATGTGAACTTTGTGTTTAATTAATAGGTGATCAATAGTACTTGTTAAACCCTGACCAATGCCCTTTAAATCGGTTTTTTGAGAATAATTAATTGTGACATCATTGTCAATTTGAACTTTTTTTATAATTGAAATATCCGCTTCTGTATCGCTCAGGAAGGTTGAAATAGAATTATTCAGAGTTGTTTTGGAGGATATACAGCTGTTGAGGTGTAGATTTAAAACATATAATTTTTTGTTTATTGAGGTGGAGCTTGCTGGTTTTCCTGTTGGATAACATTTCTGACATTTCTAGTATTATTGCGATTAGAACTGCGCGGATGACTTCCGAAATTCCTTCCGGATCTTTGGTTATTATTTCTATTATTATTATTGTTGTTATTATTAAAATTATTGAAACGTGATGTGAATGTACGCATTCGGTTACCTCTATAAGAGCTATTTTGATAGCTTCTGCGGAAATTACCGCGAAAATAGTTTTGTTGACGTATGTGCAATAGTGAATTAGGGTTACCCGTATTTTCTGTGCAGCTGTTTGTAAATTTAGATACAGCCTCGTTCACTGAGGTGAACGTTCCAGCTTGTCTTAACCTTATCATTGGAGCAATTTTTACACATAGCTTTTACAGCTGTTTGTGTAGCATATTTGGTGGCTAGATCTGTTGTTAAACCATCAGATATGTATGCTCCCTCTAGTGATTTAGTTATTTTTTCAATTTCTGCAGTATACTGATTAGCTGTCTTACTGCGTTGTTGGATGTTCAGGAGTTTTGCTGTCAGAACTTCTACTGACTCACCCTTTATCGCACTTTTTAGTTTTTCTTTTATCTCTTGTATCGACGCTTCAGAGCTAATAAAATTTCTAGTTGTGCCTTTTAGCTTTGTTTTTATCATGGATTCTGCTATTGCCTCATGTTCCCCTTTAATTTGTTCGAGGATATCAATGGGAATCCAAAAAACTAGACAAGTTTTCAGGTTTGCCATCGAACTCTGGTAAGATCGATGACGCAGTTTTGATGAATGCTACCATTGGTTGCGCCATTTTGGAGTCTGTTTGAGAATCTTGTGCAACTTGTGTGACGATATTGCTTTGGGAAAATGTTTCGTGTCTTTCAACACTTTTAGTTTGAACGTTTTTATCAGTATTTGCGTGAACTTCGTCTTTTGTTGCTGGTTCTTCTTCAACATCCAAAATACCTTCTAACAACTTTGTGTCGAAGTCTATCCTATATCTTGTATATAAGATGTGGGTACACAGAGCCAACAATGCCTAATAAAATAGAACAAAAGTCATAAGATATCTCTATAGATTTTCTTCAAGAAGATGTGCTTCTTATTATTGTAGAGACAGTCTTTTTAATTTTATTAAGAAGATTTTCTTTTTAATATTTTAAATGAAAAATAAAATGATATCGCCCTCACCGAGAATCGAACTTACAATTTTCGGAATGATAAACCCAGCTGTTAACCATCAGGCCATCGCTCACTTTTGATTGCCAGCTTCTAATTACCGATATGTGTAGAGTTGTTAATGTTTCAAAGGAAAATCTTATAAATATATTTAAGAAGATTTATTTTTAACATTTCTAATTAGGAAAAAAAGAGAGAGAATCGAACTTACAATTTTTCGATTGCTTAACCCAGCTCCTAACCATCCGGCCATCGTATGCTAATAATTGCCAGCGTCTAACTACACCTTTGTACTAAATGTATAGTTTTTAAATAAGAATTTCTTCTTAAAACCAAAAAGATTTCCCTACAGTTTTTTCTTCGTTTGCACCGTTGCGACTACCCCTTTGCCCAAAATCTGATCATGAAGACAATCTTATTAATTTTATTAGGCATTTTTGGCTCTGTGTAGGTACTTTAAATTCATTGTTATGTTCAATGTTATGTAAAAAACCGTTACAATCAGTAGCAAAACCTTTATAAAATCCAATGCTTCACTCTGGTCAACCACTTTAATCGTATTGGCAACATTCGCATTTAGGGTATCTATTTTAGACGTTTTTCCGCCCATACTAAACTTTTGATAAATATTTTTAAACTTCAGGGATATATTTCCACGGCGGCCGCCGTGGTGTAGCGGTTAAGTGTTCGGCCTTCTACACCAAGTCGTGTCGGTTCGATGCCCGGCAAAAGTAACATCCAAAATTATTTAGAAAAAGAATTTTTCTAAACGGGGTCGCCCCTCGGCAGTAGTTTGGCAAACTCTCCGGGTGTATTTCTGCCATGAGAAGCTTCTCAGCAAAAAATTCATTTGCTTTGCAAGTGCCGCTCGGAGTCGGCAAAAAACTGTAGGTGCTGCCAACTTGTAGGAAAAACTCAAAGGCAACACACCACAAGTTGGAAAGAGAAGCTTGGCTAGAAATCTCGTTAGAGGTTATGATGACCTGTTGGTATATCGCCGCCACTAGTTTTTTTTTTTTTTTTCGTCTCATAATTTTCTCTTCTCTAGTAGTTGGGTTGAGCACATCTTCCATAGTTGGCTCTCTGGTCATTCCGATATCTTTCCAGAATTGTTTCAACCATTCAAGAGTTTGCTCATTAGTAAATTCTTCATCCAATTCAAGAGTTTGCTCATTAGTAAATTCTTCATCCAATTCCTGGTTAGATAGTGTTTTGGAAAAATCCATGCGGGGTCAAGAAAAATTCCTCGGCATTGCGAATTCAAAATTAAAACAATTTCTTACAACATTTATTTATTAATAAAATCTTTTTTTCTTTCTTTTCTTTTACAAATTATTTCAGTTTTCTCAACTGTTGAATATTTTACAGAATTTCTAGTCTCTCATTGTTAGTCATAGCCAAATTCAAAGCTCTATAGGCTATGGCTAATTCTATTTTCTTTCGATACATTTTTCCTGCTCGAGTCTGCTTTTTCCGCTTTAGCGGTAGAGGAATTTTTGGTACCTTTCTTTGTCTTTTCTGATTGTTCCGCCGCCGATACTGTTCAATGGTTATCGGCTGCGGACCTTGTCTTATTACTGTTGAGGTTTGAGGAACCTCTTCCGTGGCTCTTGCAGATGTTTGAGGAGCCTCTTCAGTGGCTCTTGCAGGATCCAGGTTATCGTTTTCGACTTCCAATGCAAACTTTTCCAATTTATCGAAAATGGAGTCAAAATCCTCTTGGGAAATGTCTTGCATTGGATTTAGTTTTAGCCAAAAATTTTAATTTGGGGAGAAAAAAAATTCTATTTCGAGAAGAAAAAAAATCTTAAATTCTACCCTAAGCAGATATAAATCTGCTACTTGTCCGGCGCTAGTATGACGACGAAGAGTTCTAGTTAATATACAAACGCCCAAAAAAAGATAATTTAGTTACTCGGCTTAAGTAAATTCTTCGCGCTTCACTGATCGTCGAAAGCGCTGTTATGGTAAGAGGAGACAAGTGCCACGAAGTCATTTGGTGAGAAGCTGCCTGCCTTACCCTGCACAACCCTCCGCTCTCGATTATTTTGGTAGTGTCTACTGGACGCGGAGAAGTGATCTTTGGATCATAGCTCCGTCCACAAGGCCACTGGTGCGCCCCTTGGGATCCACCAACATCCATCCACCGGTCATCGGTAACCTGGCACTGGTCCACCGGCATTCACCAATCGGTCCACCGGTCATCGGTATCCTGGCACCGATCCACCAGCATTCCCCAACTGATCCACCGATATCCACCGGTCATCGGTAACCTGGCACCGATCCACCGGAATTCACCAATTGATCCACCGATATTCACCGGCATCAACCAACCGTTCCACCGACATCCACCGGTCATAAGGTAACTTGGCACCGATCCACCGGTATTCACCAATCGTTACACCGACGGCGACCGCCGTGGTGTAGCGGTTAAGTGTTCGGCCTTCTACACCAAGTCGTGGCGGTTCGATGCCCGGCAAAAGTAACATCAAAAATTATTTAGAAAAAGGTTTTTTCTAAATGGGGTCGCCCCTCGGCAATAGTTTGGCAAACTGGTATTTCTGAGATGAGCAGCTTCTCAGCAAAAAAATTCATTTGCTTTGCAAGTGTCGTTCGGAGTCGGCAAAAAACTGTAAGTCCTGCCAACTTGTAGGAAAAACTCAAAAGCAACGCACCACAAGTTATATTATCGTTAGAGGTTATGATAACCTGTTTGGTATGTCGCCACCATTAGTTTTTTTTTACACCCACATCCACCGGTCATAAGGTAACTTGGCACCGATCCACCGGTGGTCGCCAATCATTACTTTGACATCCACCAACCGTTACACCAACATCCACCAGCCGTTTTGCCGGCATTCGCGAACTCCCTACGATCCATCGGTACTCAAATACGAATCCATCGCCCTGTCATCTTACTCACCTTGACCGACTAGACATACCTTTAGGTGCGTGTGTGTGTCCGACTAGAATATCACCTCTAAATACCAAATAAAATAAGTCCCATAAAATAAGTCCCAATGAAATAAATCCCACCAAAAAATGAAATAAGTCCCAACTTTTAGAAATGAAACCACTTCCAAAGAAGGAAATGAAATAAGTCCCAATATTTGGTAGTTATTTCATAATGAGGCCCCAGTTTCCAAAAAATGAAATAACTCCCAAATGAAATAATTCCCAAGAAAAATGAAATAACTCCCAATCCAAGTGCTTATTTATTCAGTAGATATACATATGTATATTTATACATAAGCAATGCGTTATCTATTTATATAAAAATGAAATGGTGTTCAGCCGTCATGCTAAAACTCGAAAACGGCTGAACCAAATCATATACTTCCTTTGGGGGGTTTGTTTGTTATTACCACGCGCAGGTCATGTTATAAAACCAGAACAAAATATTAGGGGGACGTGGCACCTCCCATACAAACTTTTTTCTTCAAGATGAATATCTCTAAAAGGGTTTAAGGTAGGGACCTGGAAATTGGTACAGAGATATAGGATAACAAAACCATTCTCACCCATAAAACTGGGGGTTAACCAAAAAGGGGCGTGGCACCTCCCATACTAATGAAATACTTCATAGTCCATATCTCTGGAAGTATTTAAGTTAGACCACTGAAATTTGGCAAGGGGTTTTTGAGATCGATTCCCACCACCTCCAAAAAACTGGGGATAACGAAAAAGGGGGCGTGGCACCTCCTATACAAATGAAATACTTCATAGTCGATATCTCTGGAAGTATTAATGTTAGACCACTGAAATTTGGTAAGGGGTTATATGAGATCGATCCCTACCACCTCCAAAAAACTGGAGATAACGATAAAGGGGGCGTGGCAACTCCTATAAAAATGAAATACTTCATAGTCCATATCTCTGGAAGTACTTATGTTACACCACTCAAACGTGGTAAGAGGTTAGATAAGATCGATCCCTACCACCTCCAAAAAAACTGGGGATAACGAAAAAGGGGGCGTGGCACCTCCCATACGAATGAAATACTTCATTGTCCATATCTCTGGAAGTACTTATGTTAGATCACTGAAATTTGGTAGGGGTTATATGAGATCGATCCCTACCACCTCCAAAAAAACTGGGGATAACGAAAAAGGGGGCGTGGCACCTCCCATACCATACATAAATACATATGCGGCCAGAGTGTGGCTGCAAGCCATGCAGTCACACGCGTACGCACATATGAGACAAGCATATGCATACTGATATGCGACGTCATAGGTTGTACTGCTCACATATTTGGCAGCGTGAGAAAGTGAACGCTATTTGAGATATGTTGACTTAGCAAAATGTATACATTCCACAACCGGACATTTAGGTGACGGCGTGTGGCTTTGTTGTTGTTAGTGACATGCTCTGATATACTACACCTCCTTTCCAAAAAAAAAATCGTGAATGCAGATGAACGATTTTATAGCTGTAATATATTTAAGTGTTTTTTTTTTTTTCATTTCTACAATTACATAATTTATGAGGGTTTGATTTGATACTTTTCAGATTTGCTTGTCATTTGTTTACAACATTTTTTCTGTTATGCCTGCTAATTACTTATGTTACAATTTTTTCGGCTTGTTTATTTAATGTTCATGTTTTTAGATGTTTGTTTACTTGTTTATTCATTCATCTGATACATTTTGCTTTTTTGTGTGTTTGTTTATCTTTGGGACACTTTACATAAGTGTCGGTTTTTTGTTTATGATATTAAATAACTTCAACCATTTGTGGAAAAGATTTTCTAATGGTCATAAAAATTGTATTTTGCAAATTTACGAGCTAACATTTTAGTCAAAATGAAATTAACTTATTCGAATAGCTTAAGTCTATTTTTATGAATTATGATATTCTTATTGTCATTATTTAAACCTATGTTGTCTATGTTATAGTGAGTTAAAGTATAATTATTATTCTTATTATCGATATTTACTACTCTTTGTATCTACTACTCTTACTATCTAACTTATGACCTGTTTCATTCTTAACTAATACTAAATCTCCTAAATTTATTTCCTTATATTGTAGATTTTTATCAAAATAAAACGTTTGTCTCTCTTTAGCTTCTTTTACTAGTTTATTGGTTCTTTGTTGAGCTATTTGTACTTAATCTAAATTTAATTTCTTTTTCGTAAGTCTCATAATTGTACAATGGGCTTACGGTATTTTCTTTTAAAAATTCGTACGTTAGGGGTATTTTCTAGAAACTAGCTCGAATGGGCAATAACACTCAACTGTGGATGGTGTTGTATTATAACAATATGCAAAATATTTGATATACTCATCCCAATCATCTTTGCTAGTGGATATATAAGACCGAATGTATTCGTTAAAAGTTCTGTGACTACGTTCAACAGTGCCCAAAGTTTGATGGTGATATGGGGTAGAAGTCTTGTATTCAATTTTTAAAAGTTTACACAATTCTTCGAATACATTGGTTTTGTATTCAGTTCCCATATCAGTTATGATTGTTTTATACAACCATAAATTAAGATAAAGTTTTCAAAAATTGCTTTTGCCACTGCTATCGCGTGTTCGCTCGCAATTGGAATTGCGATCAGATACTTTGTCAAATCACATACAATTGTGAATACTTAGTCATTTCCATTTGTTGATCTTGGTAATAGACCGATTGTATCAATTTGCACTAGATCGAACGCTTTCGTTGGCGTTTCTCTTATAGTCATTGGTTGTTTTAAATTTTTATTTACTTTATTTTTACTACATTTTACGCATTTTTTAATATGATTTCTTATGTCATTTTCCATATTTTTCCAATAATACTTCTGTTTTATTTTGTTCGTTGTTCGATTGATTCCTGGGTGGCCACCATTAACAGGATCATCGTGACATTTTAGCAAGATATTTTTAATTATTTCTTTATAAGTCACATGCATAACCTCCGGAGTTAATGCAATTGTTAAGTTTTTGAGAACTTTGATTCCAATTTCTTTAAATGTGCTTACTCGAGTATATTTATCTGTAAACAATTTGTCTCCTAAGGGCAACTGTATTTTACTTATTTTCAAATTGTCGACTTCTTTCATTAGCCTGGCAAAGAATTGACCTAAATCAATTTTCGCATCAACAATTGAATTATCAATATTTTGATTGCCGGTTTCTTTTGAAAGCCTGACAAGGGATTGACCTGAGTCAACCTTCGCCTTAACAATCATATTATCAATATTTATTTCGCTACAACTTTTCTTTCCTTTTTTGAAATATAATTTCGGAGGATCGAAAACGAGCTGGGCTAGCCTTTTAACTTCACATTTAATCAGCGCTTCATATAATTTTGGGTTTTCATTGTGACATTTTTCTTTATTATTAATATTTTTATCATAGGAATTTTTATTGGTTTCCGATCGAGTCGTAACCTTCATTATTTGGCATGCTTTTACTGATAAGTCTTTTAAATCATTTATATTTATTCGTGATAGTGCATCTGCAACATAATTTTCTTTTCCAGCTATGTACTCCACCTCAAAGTCATATTCCTCCAACTCCAGTCTAACTCGAGTTAATTTTGATGAAGGGGTTTTCATCGAAAACAAGTATGCTAGTGGGCGATGGTCTGTTTTAACTAAAAATTTTCTGCCATAAACGTATGGTCTGAAATAAGTGATTGCCCAATGGATTGGTGCCAATTCTTTTTCAATTGTTGCTTTATTGCTTTCACCTTTCGTGAATGCTCTTGACGCATAGGCAATTGGTAATTGTTTGCCTTCATATTCTTGACTAAGAACTACGCCGCAGGCGAATCTACTGACATCTGTTGTTATACAAAATTCTTTACTGAAATCTGGATATTGCAAAATATTTGGGTCCCTCCTGCAGGTTGGATACCTTGCCGCGGTACGAGGGCTTAAGTCGATAGCCACAGGGCTACGCTGCCCTTGTGATCATAGCTCCGTACGGCACTTCATCACGAGAGCAGCCTAGCCTCTCTGGCGCGACGACAAAGATCTTCCCCCTCCCAATCCAGGGTGTTATGCGACCACGTCCAGGGTGTTATGCAGCCGGGAGCCAAATCGTGGCTGTATTTGAACGGAGCCTCTCTGATACCGGGTCGCCTCAGAGAGTAAGCATGGCCTTACCGCGGTACGGGGCTCTGCCGCGGCGGACGACACATTTTCCCCTACTCTTCCCTTGACCCTAAGCTGGCCTTGTCCGGCCATGGGTCGTACGAACATGATGAACTCAAATAACGATGATGGGAGCTAGCACCAGTGCGGTTGCCAACGCAGCTAAGCGGACAACGGCGGATGCTAAACTCCCATCAACCTCTGATATGAAAACCAGTATCTTTACGTCTGTGGCAGCGGTCTCACGACCTGGCCTCGGAGTTTCGAAGGGGAAGGAAGCTGCAACTGAGATTTCGGCAAGGGGAGCGACCGCGATGGCAACTACGGGTCCGCACTCCCGGGAGACATCTCCCCGCCGCTTCACATACCACGAGAAAAGATTGGCTGCAAAGATCCTGAAGAGGTATGAAGGGGTACCGCAGGAGTCGCTGTCGCCGAATTCCAGTAAATCGGTAGAGCTAGCGAAAGCTGTGATACCGGATTTCCAAAAATCTTACATGCCAAAGAGGTTAAAAGTTAACCCTTTCAAGCGTCAGAGATCGGACCTGGAGTTAAATCCCCCTCCCAAGCGGCATCAGAATACCTCTGGAGCGGGCAAACTAAGCTTTGCTGAGGTAACCAAGGATAGGATCCTTATAGGCGTCTTTGACCGAGGCAATGACCGTCTGGCCATCCCCAAGGACCGGTGGCGTTACGTGCGAAATGAACTCGGCAACATTCTTCTCAACGTTGCTCCGGAGTTTCCGGGTAGTTCGGCGCGAGTAACGGATGCGGGCTGGCACCAAATTACTCGCATGCGAGGATGCAAAAACCGTAGCACTGTATAAGGCAGCAGCTGCTAAACTGGGTGAAGTCTACAAGGGCGCAAAGATAGAGGTCGTCGACTGGAAGGACATTCCAGCTCGTCCAAGGGCAAGGGCGTGGATTCCGGCCATCCCTGACGAACCCGACAGAATTCTCGGGATGCTACGGCTAATGAATCCGTCTCTCCCAACGCATGACTGGAGTGTTAATCTGGTCGGGGATGCGGTGGGGCCCGACAGACAGGTGGTGTTCACCATGAATAAAGAGTCAGTCGAGCTCCTCAAAAGGTGCAATGGCCTAGTACACTACAGCGTAGGCCAGATCGTTATGCACGTATATCGTGGTGACGCTCAGCGCGCTACCTTCTCGGCTGCTCCGGGGGAACCGGAAAACGAATTACCAGAAGAGGAAGCGGAGGATTCCGATGCGGAAAGCATGTTATCCGCCACGTCCCTTGCCGATAGTGCTGTGAACAACTCGGAGATGGAGGACAGCCTACAGGACGAGGAAGTCCTCGACGTCACGGTGGTAGCAGCCACCGCTGAGCGATTAACATCTAACGCTACAGGCAGCAGGACTCCTGCAACGCCATATCGGGCAGTTAATCGGAACAACTCGTCGTTGATAGGCAACCTCCGGGATGGGGCAAACCTCGACGACATGGGGACGGCAGGGAAGTTTGTGCGCTCTCATGTTGGTGGTGCTTCAGATTAATCTGCACAAATCTAAAGTGGCTTCGGCTGCTTTAAGTAGTCGTCTTTCTAAAGGCGACGTGGATGTGGTCCTCATCCAAGAACCCTGGGTCAATAGCTCGAGAATCTGCGGATTGGGGACTAAGGGCTTCAAGCTCATTCGAGCCAGCGAGGAGAGCAAAGTCCGAACGTGTATTTTGGTCAAGTCTGAGTTGAACTCCTTTCTCCTACCTAACTACACCAATGGTGATATTACCGCTATCAGTCTAACGGTCGACAGCACCCGCCTGACGGTTGCGTTGGTCTATATGCCCTACGACGCCGAAGAACCCCCACCACAAACGGAGGTGAAAGACCTGGTGTCAAATTTCTGCACGGGTAATCTTATTATTGGAGCGGACGCTAATGCTCACCATGTCCAATGGGGGAGTTCCGATATCAATGCCAGGGGCGAGTCTCTGTTTGATTACCTCTTAACAACCAACCTGGTAATTTGCAACGTGGGTAACGAGCCTACTTTTATCACTAAGACCCGTAGGGAGGTCATAGACCTCACTATCTGTAGTGAAGGCGCTTATGGGTGGGTCAGAAAATGGCGGGTTCTGGAAGAACATTCATTCTCCGACCACCGTTACATAGAAATGGTTTTAGACTTTATTGTAGAACAACCAATCATGAAGCGCAATCCACGTAACACAAATTGGCAGTTACACAATGAAATATTAGGCAGAGACCTCCCAGTACTGCCCTCACAAGCCCCCTCATCAGTAGAGGAGCTGGAGGATCTTGTTACTACATTTACATCGGCGCTCTCAAATGCTCTAGGACAGGCTTGTCCAGTGCCAAAACTACGCGGTAAACACAGGCCACATTGGTGGTCCTACGATTTGGACTCGTTCCGCAAATCATGCCGGAAACAATATAACAAGGCCAAGAGCCTCGGCTCTGAGCCTCATTGGCACGAATATAAAGCTAAACTTAGGGCCTACAAAAAAGCTCTGAGACAGGCGAAGAGAACTTCGTGGAGAAATTTCTGCACTGGCGTCGAAAAGGTTGACGACACAGCGAGACTTAGACGAGTCCTCTCGAAAAATCAAACAGCCATCAGCTATTTGCGAAAAACTGACGGATCCTGGACCAGCACGGAAGAGGAAACCCTTGAGCTGCTCTTGAATATACATTTTCCGGGGAATCTGCATGACGCACCACTAGTACCTGCAACAAACCTGGCAGTAAAAATACCCATCACTGAGGAAAGGGTAAGGTGGGCAGTTAAGAGCTTTGAACCGTATAAGGCTGCCGGGCCGGACGGGATTATCCCCGCGCAACTTATAAACACGTTGGAGACATCAGCTAAATGGCTGGTATTTCTCTTCACAGCCTGCCTGGCTCTCAACCACATTCCGGGCTCCTGGAGAAGCGCCACGGTAGTGTTTATCCCTAAGGCTGGGAAGGCATCCCACTACGAGCCAAAAGACTACAGACCGATCAGTCTCTCGTCCTTTGTACTCAAAACCTTTGAGAGGATACTAAGCGACTACCTCTCAACGACTATTGATAGCAACCTTATTTCTAGCTATCAGCATGCATACACCAAGGGTAAATCAACAGAAACCGCTCTGCACAGCCTAGTATCGGTCATTGAGAAATCGCTGTGTGAAAAGGACTACTGTCTCGTGGCCTTCCTAGACATTGAGGGGGCTTTCAACAATATAAGCCCGGAGGCTATCAACTCCGCTCTAACTAATCTGGGCGTAGATAGACCTCTAACTGGTTTAATTGACCAACTTTTAAGGGGAAGGAAAATAGCTTCTTCACTTGGTACGGTTGAGTTATCACGCTATGTCACAAGGGGAACCCCCCAGGGTGGTGTTCTTTCCCCGCTTTTATGGAACCTCACAGTCAACTCGTTGCTACGTGACACAAGTTGGGGGGGCGGGAAGATAGTGGCATACGCAGACGATTTAGCTATTGCATTCAGAGGCAAGTTCCCACAAACTCTGTGTGACCTGATGCAAGTAGCACTGCGAGAAGTTTCGACGTGGTCCTCTCGCTGCGGACTTAGTATCAACCCGGGGAAAGTGGAACTTGTCCTCTTCACCAACCGGTACAAAATACCGCCACTAAGCCTACCAGAACTAGATGGCACGCGCCTGGGCTTGTCGGATAAGGCCAAGTTTCTAGGCATAGTTCTGGACAGGAAACTGAATTTGAAGGAGAATGTTCTTCAGCGCCAGAAGAAAGCTTGCATCGCTCTTTACGCATGCAAAAGAGCCATTGGCAAAAAATGGGGGCTCAGCCCTAGAGTATGCAGTTGGATCTACACGGCCATCATTCGTCCAATCATGCTATATGGAGTCGTCGTATGGTGGCCTGCGCTGAGCAAGGCAACATACCTGAATCTGTTGCGGAAAGTCCATAGATCCAATATGATCTGTATAAGCGGTGCGCTAAGGACAACGCCCAACGAAGCCCTCCAGGTCGTTCTGGGCATTTTGCCACTTGATCTGGAAGGGTTTCGGTCAGCAGCGGCATCAGCTCTGCGCCTTAGAGAAACCTCCAGTTGGGGGGCGGGTACTATTGGACACTCCAGTATTCTGGAATCTTACAGCTTTCTCCCTCTAAGCACAGATCGTTGTGCGACCACTACAGTCGGTGATAGCTGTTTCAAAATAAACATTCCCAGCAGAGAAGACTGGGAGAGGACGGATTGGTGTCCCGAAACAAATAGTGGCACTTCCATATACACCGACGGCTCGAAGTTGGACGGCAGAGTTGGAGGAGGGGTTTATTCAAGGGATTTGGACCTTGAGCTCTCCTTCAGACTACCTGATCATTGTAGCGTCTTCCAGGCGGAAGTCTCGGCAATCCTAGACGCCGCGGCCTGGTTAAGCAAACGTGTTATCGGAGAAGATATCGCTATTTTCAGCGATAGCCAAGCGGCCATCAAATCCCTTGGCTCATACACGTTCAACTCTGAACTGACGCTCAGCTGTCGTCGATCTCTTCAGGAGATGGCCCAACAGAACCGCGTAAACCTTATATGGGTCCCGGGACATAGGGACATTGAGGGAAACTGTAAGGCAGACGAGCTTGCCAGGCAGGGCACGACCAAGCAGGTTCTTCAGGATAAAGAGCGCTTAGGTATGCCGTTTGCCACATGCAAACTAATGCTGAAGGAGCACACACTCCGTCAAGCCAACGAAAGATGGCTGCAATCCCCAGGGTGTCGGATATCGAAACAAACCTGGCCAAAATGGGATCTTAAAAGGTCTAGACGCATTTATGCCCTAACCAGGAGGGAAATCTGCATATTGATAGGGGTATTAACCGGTCACTGCCTCATTGGTAGGCATGCAGAAAGGCTAAGTGTGCCCTACCGACGATGCTGCAGGAGTTGCAAAGATGATGAGGAGGAGGAAACAGTGGAACACCTCATCTGCAACTGTCCGGCTTTAAGCGGCGCGAGAACGCGCTTTTTGGGAGTTCCGTTCCTGGATAGCCTAAGCCAGATCGCGGAACTGGACATAAAGGACTTGATGGCCTTCATAAAGTCATCTAAGTGGTTCGAGGAGGAGTAACGGTGTCGGTTTAGGAGTGTCAGTCCCGGGATTCTGCTATGTGGAAAATCCCAACAACTCAGGGATTTTCCATTTGGCTGGGTCCCGGGACTGACTTTCCTTGTGTTGGTGGTATCACAACGGGCCTTTCAAAACTGGCCTAAGTGTGCCTCTGCGGCAGCCACTTGAACCTAACCCTAACCTAATATTTGGGTTAATTAATGCCTCCTTCAAGTAGACAAAAGCTTTTTGACATTCTTCTGTCCAATCGAAGGAAACATTATTCTTACATAACCTTGTTTAAATTCTGAAATGTTCTGCAAAATTTGGAACAAATCTCCAGTAATAGTTACAAAATGCTACAAATCTTTTAACTTCATCTGCATTTTTTGGGGTTGGATAATTTAAAACAACTTCAAATTTACTAGGATCTGGCAAAATGCCTTTATTTGTGCAATTATGGCCAAGGTTAGTAACTTCTTGGTTAAAAAATAAACATTTATCTGGATGCAATTTTAAATTGTATTTTCTGCAGGTTGAAAATACATCTCTCAAATTTGTTATCATATGTTTTTCGGAGCAACCTAACACCACTAAATCATCCATATACAGAAATGCTTGTGATGGTTTGAGACCTGCAAATGCCAGAGTCATCATTCTTTGAAATGAGTTGGGGGCTACTTATGGCAATCTTTTAAAACGATATGTGCCATCGTCTGCCGTAAACGATGTGATGTCTCTAGAGTCTTTATGTAACTCAATTTGATGAAAGCCGGACATCAAGTCCAAGCATGAAAAATATTTAGCTCTACCCAATTGATCCAGTATATCATCTATCCGTGGCAATGGGAATTTATCTGCGGTTAATTTTTTATTTACTTTTGGTAATCGACTACTACCCTGCAAAGACGTTCGGGTAAATTTACTAGTAAATTTACGAGTAGCCCTCCCGAAAGTTTTCGAATTTTTCCCATCATTTTAACATTGCTGTCAGTAGACTTTTTTACCGGTCCATTTCACACGTTCCTGTCTGTGTGATTTGACAATGGTTTTGCATCTCGCTCTTCCTCATTGATTTTGACATTTTGCTTTACTGCTCACACCGTCACAGCTACCAGTCATGTAACTAGCCATTTTACGGAAATTTTATAAGGAAAATGACTACTTCTGTGAATGTCATTTTACAGGAATATTTGAAGGGTTTTTACTGGTTATTTTACCAGTGCTTTACTCGTAATTTTCCTTGTATAATGACCGTAATTTTTACCGCCATATACAAAATAAAATGACTGCTATTTTATAAAACGCTTACCTATTCCAAATTGTAATAAAACACATAATTTTATATAATGTAGTTTATTTTATATTATTTTCAAGCGAATATGAATAACAATAACTTTATTTTTGTGTATTTAATACTTTTTTAAAAATCTATATTAATACGTAAATATTAAATTACATTTTTTAGTCTTTTTTGGTTCAATAAGTATTTACATTGGTTTGGTTTAAAATTTTTAATTTGGTTAATAATTTTTAATTTTAATTCTTGTGTATTCAATAAATACTTTTTTAACAAGTAAGGAAGTCTAAGTTCGGGTGAAACCGAACATTACATACCCAGCTGTGCACATAAAGTGGGCGTGATCGTTCACCGATTTTTCTTATTTTCTGTGGTAGTACTCTACATAAACATAACATGCCTGGTACCTAGTTTCGTAAATCTATCTCACACCGTTCTGAAGTTGTTAGCAGTCGAATTTAAAAATTGCTTGACTCATAAGTGGGCGGTGCCACGCCCACTTTCCAAAATTTTGAAAAAATTATGTAAAGAATATGAAAGTTGATGTATGTACCAAATTATATTATTATAGCGAAATCAGTTAATTAGATATGGACTTTTCAATATTTCCACCTCCTTTCAATATAACTTTTATGAAAAAGTAGGCGTGGTGGCGAAGCGATTTCGTTTATTTTCTATAGCTGAATTTACCACAACAATAGTATGTCCTCTTCGAAATTTCGTTATACTAGCATAAACTGTTCTGAAGTTATTAAGAGTCAAAATTTTAAAATTTCTTCAAATATACGTGGGCGGTACCACGCCCCCTTTTCAAAAATTTTTATAAAATCGGCCTTAGAACATCTAAATCAATACATATTGCAAATTTTATCATTGTAGCTGCTTCTAATATTGAATTAACCCATTTTATACGTTTTTCGAAATTTTCGATATCGAAAAAGGGGCGTGGTTATGGTCCGATTTTACCCATTTTCAATAGCAATCTATTCTGAACCCAAATAAGTACGCATGCCAAATTTGGTGAAGATATCTCATTATTTGCTCAAGTTATCGTGTTAACGGACAGACGGACGGACGGACGGACGGACGGACGGACATGGCTCAATCAATTTTTTTTTCGATCCTGATCATATTGATATATGGAAGTCTATATCTATGTCGATTCCTTTATACCTGTACAACCAACCGTTATCCTAACAAAGTTATAATACCCTGTGTACAAGTACAGCTGGGTATAAAAATCTATATTAATACGTAAATATCAAATTACATTTTTTATGTCTTTTTGTTTCAATAAGTATTCACATATTTACTTTGGTTTTGTTTAGTATTTTTAATTGAGTTAATAATTTTTAATTTTAATTTTTGTGTATTTAATACTTTTCTAAAAATATATATATTAAATATCAATTCACATTTTTTAAGTCTTTTTTGTTTCAATAAGTATTTACATATTTACATTGGTTTTGTTTAGTATTTTTAATTTAGTTAATAATTTTTAATTTATCCTTTTTACATTTATTTACTTTAGCATTTTGTTTTTGTAGTTTAAATACTCTGGTTCAGCTTTGATCCTATAAAAACTGAAAATTAACGCTAATTCACAAACATTTGATGCCCTTTTTGGTTTTAATAACTTAGTAGCTTTGCTTTAGTTTAGTATTTTGTTACTAAATATATTATTTACATTTATTTAATAAGTATTTTATTACTCCTAATTTAGTAACGCACATATATAACAAAAAAAATAAAATATAATGAAAAATACATAAAAACAGACAATAAAAAAGGTATAAAAAATAAATAAAAATGAAAAACAAAAAAAAATTAATTAAGTAAAATAGAATGAAACTAAATAAAATGAAATAGAATTTAAAAAAGGAAGAAAATTAAAAAAAAAAATAAAAAATAAACGAGGAAAGAAAAAATAAAACGAAATTAAATAGAATTAAATTAAATTATGAATTTTTGGCGAACTTTTTTTTTCAAAAATATTTCATTTTGTTTTCCTATATTTTAATTTTACTTTATTATATTATTTTCTATTTCAATTTAGTATATTCTATTTTATTAAAATTAAATTAAGTTAAATAAAAAATAAATAAAATAGAAAAATGATAGTTATATGGCGACCTGTATTCAATAAATCACTTAATGGTTTTTTGTAAAATAGAAAAAAATAAAAATATAATAAAGTGGAATTAAAAAAGATAAAGTAAAAAAAATTATAATTAAAAAAAAATAACACAAAACGAAAAAGAATAAAAATTAAAACAAAAATTAAATAAAAATATACAATGGAATATAGGAAAATAGACCGACCAAAATAGAATGAAATAAACAAAAAGAAAAATAGAATAAAATAGAATAGAAAAATAGTGCATTATAATTACGACAAACTTCGTGATCTCTATTGAGTTTGTCGTTCCGTTATTATTTATTTTATTAAATATTTTTTAATTTGGTTTATTAATTTATTCTTTGGCACTTATTTATTTGAATATTTTGTTATATTACCATTTATTTTATTTGGTATTTTACTAATTATATTTATTTTATTTAGTATTATATTATTTATATTTATTTTGTTAAGTATTTTATTATTTTTAATTTAGTTTAATAATTTATTTTATTTGCATTTATTTATTTTAGTATTTTGCTATATTACTATTTTTTTGTTTAGTAATTGATTTTTTTTTTGTTTAGTTTAGTAATTTATTTTTATATTATTTACGTTTCTCTTATTTATTTTAATATTTTGTTATATTACCATTTATTTTATTTAGTACTTTGCTATATTACCATTTTTTAAATAAAAAAATCAAGTTTGCACTAACTAAAAGTAAACTTCCCACCAAAATCTTTTAAATAGAAATAGGTCGACTCCAATTGACATAAAATAACCCATGCGCAACCGCTAAGCATACACTTATTCTCCCTTGACAGTGCCCTCAGGCAATTCCAATGTCTTTTTAGCACCAATATCAGCTACCGGGGCACGAACAAAAATGATTCAGCGCTAGGGATGAGCCACCACGTTCATATTACAGATGCACTGCTGACAGTAATGTCACGTACGCCCAAGAGCTGAAATGCAAACAAAAAAGTGCGTTAGCTGCAAAATTTTTCGATGCAGACACGTCATCAATACTTATGTACAATAGCTGGTAGATTAGCTTCCAAGCCATTAAAATGATGCGTTACACTGCCTCAAAGCTTTGTTTTAGCCAAATCCGCAGTCCACTTAAGTTCACTATGTTTGGTGGTGATGCGCTATGGTCCGGCATATGAACTAGGATCTACTTTACCCAAGCGACCCATTTTATTATGCTGTGATGGTGGTGCAGAGACGAAAGAAGTGTGACTTGTTGTGAGTTGTTGGCAAAGGCGTTCCTGGGTGCTCACTGAACGTGTTGGGCTGAAATTGTAGAATTTGAGTTGGTTGCAGGTACTTCGGGTTTTAATCACTATGCAATAAATGAAGGTAAATTTGTATAAGGGTCCAGTGCATAAACGGACCATGTCCATTATTTAGGAAACCCAAGAACATTTGATTACTCAACATATTTTATGATTGCAACACAAAACCATGCAACAGTTTGGCCAAAAACTTTACTTGGCCGATAAATACACTGAACCCTTCAAAACTTTACTTACCTGTTGCAGCAAGCATTGCTGATACAAATTCCAAAGGAATGTTTCCGAAAAACTTGGCAAAACATAATTTTATTTAGTTTTTCTTAAAAAAATTGCACAATTTGTTTGTCTTCTTTCAGACATTTTTTAAAAATGGCGTTTTCGATTCGCGAAATTCCGCACGTCACAAATTAAGTGTTGCCGTATCGACAAAAATGGCGTTTTTGTATGGAGACATTTTGTGATTTCAGCTATTTTAGCAATTTGACAGCATTACTTGGTTCCATTTTATCCATTTCATTCCGAATTCTTACATGTACAAGGGATGTATTTGTAAATGCCAAGAATTCATGTGAATGTATGCGATTTTCGGTAAATCGACTTTTGCAGGGTAATCTCCATCTTTTATCATTTTTTCCCGGTAGAGATTTTTTTGGGTACCAACAAAATTGGGCTATTATATTCTGACATAGACGGCTCTATTATGTCATCTTTAATTAATATATCAACTTGTTTACTAATTTCGTTTTTATGAGCTTGTGGGATTCGGTAATTTTATACATAAACGGGATTATCATCTTTCATACGTAATCTTTGCTTGTAAAAATTATTAGTGGTAATGGGTTCTGATTCTAGTGAAAATATGTCTATATATTCTGCACCTAGTGCATTAAGCTGTTGGGAAACAAATTTTGGAAAATTTTTATTTAATCTTTCTAATTTTTCTTTATTATTTTCTACTATTTCGGTTTTGTTATTTATTATTGTGTAATCATCTAAATTTTCTGTGTTTATTTTGACATTCTGAATGGTTGCATTTTTATCTGTTGTATTTATGACTCTAATAAAGGTTTGGTTTGTATTTACTAAGGTATTTGCAATAAAAATGCCTTCAGATAATTTTTGATGAGGGATTAAAAATTCAGAACTGCCATTTTCAATATGGATTTGTCGGATTACTTCCGATCTTGCAGGAATTGTTATGCAATTAACGGCTGGTCTATGAAATATATCTATTATTATGTTTTCTGGGTAATCAAATAAACGTAGTATTAGGTTGTCTCCATTTTTATTGTAATCTAAAATGCATTTATATTTTTTAATAATATCAAGTCCCAAAATTCCATCACATGGGATTGGGAAATTATTTTATACTATGTGAACTTTGTGTTTAATTAATAGGTAATCAATAGTACTTGTTAAACCCTGACCAATGACCTTTAAATCGGTTTTTTGAGAATAATTAATTGTGGCATCATTGTCAATTTGAACTTTTTTTATAATTGAAATATCCGCTCCTGTATCGATCAGGAAGGTGGAAATAGAATTATTCAGAGTTGTTTTGGAGGATATATAGCTGTTGAGGTGTAGATTTAAAACAAATAATTTTTTGTTTATTGAGGTGGAGCTTGCTGGTTTTCCTGTTGGCTAATATTTCTGACATTTCTAGTATTATTGGGATTAGAACTGCGCGGATGACTTCCGAAATTCCTTCCGGATCTTTGGTTATTATTTCTATTATTATTATTGTTGTTATTATTAAAATTATTGAAACGTGATGGGAATGTACGCATTCGGTTACCTCTATAAGAGCTATTTTGATAGCTTCTGCGGAAATTACCGCGAAAATAGTTTTGTTGGCGTATGTGCAATAGTGAATTAGGGTTACCCGTAATTTCTGTGCAGCTGTTTGTAAATTTAGATACAGCCTCGTTCACTGAGGTGAACGTTCCAGCTTGTCTTAACCTTATCATTGGAGCAATTTTTACACATAGCTTTTACAGCTGTTTGTGTAGCATATTTGGTGGCTAGATCTGTTGTTAAACCATCAGATATGTATGCTCCCTTTAGTGATTTAGTTATTTTTTCAATTTCTGCAGTATACTGATTAGCTGTCTTACTGCGTTGTTGGATGTTCAGGAGTTTTGCTGTCAGAACTTCTACTGACTCACCCTTTATCGCACTTTTTAGTTTTTCTTTTATCTCTTGTATCGACGCTTCAGAGCTAATAAAATTTCTAGTTGTGCCTTTTAGCTTTGTTTTTATCATGGATACTGCTATTGCCTCATGTTCCCCTTTAATTTGTTCGAGGATATCAAGGGCATCCAAAAAACTAGACAAGTTTTCAGGTTTGCCATCGAACTCTGGTAAGATCGATGACGCAGTTTTGATGAGTGCTACCATTGGTTGCGCCATTTTGGAGTCTGTTTGAGAATCTTGTGCAACTTGTGTGACGATACTGCTTTGGGAAAATGTTTCGTGTCTTTCAACACTTTTAGTTTGAACGTTTTTATCAGTATTTGCGTGAACTTCGTCTTTTGTTGCTGGTTCTTCTTCAACATCCAAAATAACTTCTAAAAACTTTGTGTCGAAGTCTATCCTATATCTTGTATATAAGATGTGGGTACACAGAGCCAACAATGCCTAATAAATAGAACTAAAGTCATAAGATATCTCTATAGATTTTCTTCAAGAAGATGTGCTTCTTATTATTGTAGAGACAGTCTTTTTAATTTTATTAAGAAGATTTTCTTTTTAATATTTTAAATGAAAAATAAAATGATATCGCCCTCACCGAGAATCGAACTTACAATTTTCGGAATGATAAACCCAGCTGTTAACCATCAGGCCATCGCTCACTTTTGATTGCCAGCTTCTAATTACCGATATGTGTAGAGTTGTTAATGTTTCAAAGGAAAATCTTATAAATATATTTAAGAAGATTTCTTTTTAACATTTCTAATTAGGAAAAAAAGAGAGAGAATCGAACTTACAATTTTTCGATTGCTAAACCCAGCAGCTAATTATCCGGCCATCGTATGCTAATAATTGCCAGCGTCTAACTACACCTTTGTACTAAATGTATCGTTTTTTAATAAGAATTTCTTCTTAAAATCAAAAAGATTTCCCTACAGTTTTTTCTTCGTTTGCACCGTTGCGACTACCCCTTTGCCCAAAAGCTGATCATGAAGACAATCTTATTAATTTTATTAGGCATTTTTGGCTCTGTGTAGGTACTTTAAATTCAATGTTATGTTCAATGTTATATAAAAAACCGTTACAATCAGTAGCAAAACCTTTATAAAATCCAATGCTTCACTCTGGCACTTTAATCGTATTGGCAACATTCGCATTTAGGGTATCTATTTTAGACGTTTTTCCGCCCATACTAAACTTTTGATAAATATTTTTAAACTTCAGAGATATATTTCCACGGCGGCCGCCGTGATGTAGCAGTTAAGTGTTCGGCCTTCTACACCAAGTCGTGTCGGTTCGATGCCCGGCAAAAGTAACATCCAAAATTATTTAGAAAAAGAATTTTTCTAAACGGGGTCGCCCTGCGGCATTAGTTTGGCAAACTCTCCGGGTGTATTTCTGCCATGAGAAGCTTCTCAGCAAAAAATTCATTTGCTTTGCAAGTGCCGTTCGGAGTCGGCAAAAAACTGTAGGTCCCGCCAACTTGTAGGAAAAACTCAAAGGCAACACACCACAAGTTGGAAAGAGAAGCTCGGCTAGAAATCTCGTTAGAGGTTATGATGACCTGTTGGTATATCGCCGCCACTAGTATTTTTTTTTTTCGTCTCATAATTTCCTCTTCTCTAGTAGTTGGGTTGAGCACATCTTCCATAGATGGCTCTCTGGTCATTCCGATATCTTTCCAGAATTGTTTCAACCATTCAAGAGTTTGCTCATTAGTAAATTCTTCATCCAATTCAAGAGTTTGCTCATTAGTAAATTCTTCATCCAATTCCTGGTTAGATAGTGTTTTGGAAAAATCCATGCGGGGTCTAGAAAAATTCCTCGGCATTGCGAAATTCAAAATTAAAACAATTTCTTACAACATTTATTTATTAATAAAATCTTTTTTTCTTTCTTTTCTTTTACAAATTATTTCAGTTTTCTCAACTGTTGAATATTTTCCAGAATTTCTAGTCTCTCATTGTTAGTCATAGCCAAATTCAAATCTCTATAGGCTATGGCTAATTCTATTTTCTTTTGATACATTTTTCCTGCTCGAGTCTGCTTTTTCCGCTTTAGCGGTAGAGGAATTTTTGGTACCTTTCTTTGTCTTTTCTGATTGTTCCGCCGCCGATACTCTTCAATGGTTATCGGCTGCGGACCTTGTCTTATTACTGTTGAGGTTTGAGGAACCTCTCCCGTGGCTCTTGCAGATGTTTGAGGAGCCTCTTCAGTGGCTCTTGCAGGATCCAGGATATCGTTTTCGACTTCCAATGCAAACCTTTCCCATTTATCGAAAATGGAGTCAAAATCCTCTTGGGAAATGTCTTGCATTGGATTTAGTTTTGGCCAAAAATTTTATTTTGAGGAGAAAAAAAATTATATTTCGAGAAGAAAAAAAATCTTAAATTCTACCCTAAGCAGATATAAATCCGCTACTTGTCCGGCGCTAGTATGACGACGAAGAGTTCTAGTTAATATACAAACGCCCAAAAAAAGATAATTTAGTTACTCGGCTTAAGTAAATTCTTCGCGCTTCACTGATCGTCGAAAGCGCTGTTATGGTAAGAGGAGACAAGTGCCACGAAGTCATTTTGTGAGAAGCTGCCTACCTTACCCTGCACAACCCTCCGCTCTCGATTATTTTGGTAGTGTCTACTGGACGCGGAGAAGTGATCTTTGGATCATAGCTCCGTCCACAAGGCCACTGGTGCGCCCCTTGGGATCCACCAACATCCATCCACCGGTCATCGGTAACCTGGCACTGATCCACCGGCATTCACCAATCGGTCCACCGGTCATCGGTATCCTGGCACCGATCCACCAGCATTCCCCAACTGATCCACCGATATCCACCGGTCATCGGTAACCTGGCACCGATCCACCGGAATTCACCAATTGATCCACCGATATTCACCGGCATCAACCAACCGTTCCACCGACATCCACCGGTCATAAGGTAACTTGGCACCGATCCACCGGTATTCACCAATCGTTACACCGACGGCGACCGCCGTGGTGTAGCGGTTAAGTGTTCGGCCTTCTACACCAAGTCGTGGCGGTTCGATGCCCGGCAAAAGTAACATCAACAATTATTTAGAAAAAGCTTTTTCTAAATGGGGTCGCCCCTCGGCAATAGTTTGGCAAACTGGTATTTCTGAGATGAGCAGCTTCTCAGCAAAAAATTCATTTGCT
Organism: Campiglossa producta; assembly: GCA_964058755.1. Classification (NCBI taxonomy): domain Eukaryota; kingdom Metazoa; phylum Arthropoda; class Insecta; order Diptera; family Tephritidae; genus Campiglossa; species Campiglossa producta. The sequence goes on along the minus strand of CAXKVI010000004.1, from coordinate 54,157,384 downwards.
TTGCAAGTGTCGTTCGGAGTCGGCAAAAAACTGTAAGTCCCGCCAACTTGTAGGAAAAACTCAAAACCAACACACCACAAGTTATATTATCGTTAGAGGTTATGATAACCTGTTGGTATGTCGCCACCATTAGTTTTTTTTTACACCCACATCCACCGGTCATAAGGTAACTTGGCACCGATCCACCGGTGGTCGCCAATCATTACTTTGACATCCACCAACCGTTACACCAACATCCACCAGCCGTTTTGCCGGCATTCGCCAACTCCCTACGATCCATCGGTACTCAAATACGAATCCATCGCCCTGTGATCTTACTCACCTTGACCGACTAGACATACCCTTAAGTGTGTGTGTGTGTCCGACTAGAATATCACCTCTAAATACCAAATAAAATAAGTCCCATAAAATAAGTCCCAATGAAATAAATCCCACCAAAAACTGAAATAAGTCCCAACTTTTAGAAATGAAACAACTTCCAAAGAAGGAAATGAAATAAGTCCCAATATTTGGTAGTTATTTCATAATGAGGCCCCAGTTTCCAAAAAATGAAATAACTCCCAAATGAAATAATTCCCAAGAAAAATTAAATAACTCCCAATCCAAGTGCTTATTTATTCAGTAGATATACATATGTATATTTATACATAAGCAATGCGTTATCTATTTATATAAAAATGAAATGGTGTTCAGCCGTCATGCTAAAACTCGAAAATGGCTGAACCAAATCATATACTTCCTTTGGGGGGTTTGTTTGTTATTACCACGCGCAGGTCATGTTATAAAATCAGAACAAAATATTATGGGGACGTGGCACCTCCCATACAAACTTTTTTCTTCAAGATGAATATCTCTAAAAGGGTTTAAGGTAGGGACCTGGAAATTGGTACAGAGATATAGGCTAACAAAACCATTCTCACCCATAAAACTGGGGGTTAACCAAAAAGGGGCGTGGCACCTCCCATACTAATGAACATAGTCCACATCTCTGGAAGTATTTAGGTTAGACCACTAAAATTTGGCAAGGGGTTTTTGAGATCGATTCCCACCACCTCCAAAAAACTGGGGATAACGAAAAAGGGGGCGTGGCAACTCCTATAAAAATGAAATACTTTATAGTCCATATCTCTGGAAGTACTTATGTTACACCACTCAAACGTGGTAAGAGGTTATATGAGATCGATCCCTACCACCTCCAAAAAAACTGGGGATAACGAAAAAGGGGGCGTGGCACCTCCCTTGCGAATGAAATACTTCATTGTCCATATCTCTGGAAGTACTTATGTTAGATCACTGAAATTTGGTAAGGGGTTATATGAGATCGATCCCTACCACCTCCAAAAAAACTGGGGATAACGAAAAAGGGGGCGTGGCACCTCCCATACCATACATAAATACATATGCGGCCAGAGTGTGGCTGCAAGCCATGCAGTCACACGCGTACGCACATATGAGACAATCATATGCATACTGATATGCGACGTCATAGGTTGTACTGCTCACATATTTGGCAGCGTGAGAAAGTGAACGCTATTTGAGATATGTTGACTTAGCAAAATGTATACATTCCACAACCGGACATTTAGGTGTCGGCGTGTGGCTTTGTTGTTGTTAGTGACATGCTCTGATATACTACACCTCCTTTCCAAAAAAAAAATCGTGAATACAGATGAACGATTTTATAGCTGTAATATATTTAAGTGTTTTTTTTTTTCATTTCTACAATTACATAATTTATGAGTGTTTGATTTGATACTTTTCAGATTTGCTTGTCATTTGTTTACAACATTTTTTCTGTTATGCCTGCTAATTACTTATGTTACAATTTTTTCGGCTTGTTTATTTAATGTTCATGTTTTTAGATGTTTGTTTACTTGTTTATACATTCATCTGATACATTTTGCTTTTTTGTGTGTTTGTTTATCTTTGGGACACTTTACATAAGTGTCGGTTTTTTGTTTATGATATTAAATAACTTCAACCATTTGTGGAAAAGATTTTCTAATGGTCATAAAAATTGTATTTTGCAAATTTACGAGCTAACATTTTAGTCAAAATGAAATTAACTTATTCGAATAGCTTAAGTCTATTTTTATGAATTATGATATTCTTATTGTCATTATTTAAACCTATGTTTTCTATGTTATAGTGAGTTAAAGTATAATTATTATTCTTATTATCGATATTTACTACTCTTTGTATCTACTACTCTTACTATCTAACTTATGACCTGTTTCATTCTTAACTAATACTAAATCTCCTACCTACTAAATTTATTTCCTTATATTGTAGATTTTTATCAAAATAAAACGTTTGTCTCTCTTTAGCTTCTTTTACTAGTTTATTGGTTCTTTGTTGAGCTATTTGTACTTAATCTAAATTTTATTTCTTTTTCTTAAGTCTCATAATTGTACAATGGGCTTACGGTATTTTCTTTTAAAAATTCGTACGTTAGGGGTATTTTCCTAAAAACTAGCTCGAACTAGCGCTCCTTCTGCCGCGAGCCTAGATAGCTCACGTTGCCCAGAGTGTACGAACGAGGACGTGAGAGTCGGGATTGGGCAAGGTCGCATGGCAACCACACCCCATTACACTCCACACACTTACTGAAAAATTTAAGCCAGGGGGTCGTTTCATCCTCCAGGAGGATAACGACCTCAAACATAAAGTCATAGATACGAGACTTTGGATCATATAAAATTGTCCGAAGTAATTGAAAACGTCCCCTCAGAGTCTTCACGTAAAACCTGTTAAGAATTTTAGGACTCTTTTAGTAAAATCAATGGAACGTCGTCTATATGCTGTGTTAAACCTGGCATTAAATGATTCTCAGCAAAAATTCATTTCCTTTGCAGATGCCGTTCTGGGTCGGCAAGAAAACCAACTTGTAGGAAAAAATTAAATGCAGCACACTACAAATTGGAAGAGAAGCTCGGCACAATAATCTCGTTAGGGATTATAATGATAACCTGTTGTTTACTTGCGTCCTTGCTGCCCTAAAACTTATGTTAAAGTAATTGTTGTGACGAAAATATTTGCTTACTTTTCTAGAACCAAACCCCCGAATTCTGTAAGCTGTCTCTAATAGAGACAATAGTCACTAATAGAGAGAATTCGTGTTCCAATTCCATGTGGTCCAATTACAAACCTCAAATGACAGATCTCAATTTTGTGACTTGAGATGAGACAAAATTACAGAATTCCGGGGTAAGAGAATTAACAACTTCGGGGGCCGTAGGCAAACTTCCTGTCGGGGCCCCTAGACAATGCATTTTCTGAAGAAACCATATGGATGAAAATGGTATATTTAACAACAAATTAACATTTTGGCATTTATTGAGGTGAATAACCTATAGATTTTTCGACAGTCAATCATAATCTACGCCGACTTATTGGTGGTTATTTATGTCATGCTTACTTTCGTAGACTGACATCCCCTTATCGAAGTGGTCGAAATTATATGAAAATACATAGGTATGTCTATGCTAAGTACGGACTTCTCAGGATCTTTCTCGAAAACTTAAAAATTTTGTTGTACCGTTTTTTTGACACGAAGGTTCCCATCGACAGTGAAAATAGTTATTTTGTAAAGCCTATAGCTCTCGAGCTAGAGTCGCCTTTTCTCCATCCATAATATCCAAAAATACACTCAGAGAAAAATGGAATTCTAAAATTAAGTCCGACCGGAATTAAATTTATCTTTTTCCATTCTTAAAATTTCAAGAATTTTTCGTACTTAAATATTCTTAGAAGAAGAATTTTTCGTTCTTGTTTTTGAAATTGAGATGCAAAAAGCTTCAAATAAGAATAAAGTACTTATATTAAGAATTTTATTCTTAAAACAAAACCATTACGTATTCAAATCAATAAGTAAGATGCAAAAAGCTTCAAATAGGAATAAAGTACTTAAATTAAGAAAAAGTGTTCTTAAAAAAAGCTATTGCACACTCAAATCAATAAATTAGAAAAATTTACTTATATTAAGAAAATTCCATAAACTATCTGCGAATTACATTGGTTTGTAACGCAGATGATATGAAATGAACGAAATAATCAAACACTTTGTGGTCTTAAAACAAGAACACTTTTTCTTGAAAATATACTACCCTGTCTCCAAATAACAATAGAACATAGCTGCAATGAGACAGCAGTAACATAAATACGCGATAGCCTCATGGTAGAGACGTCAGTGCAGCAGTCAAAGCGTGTGAGCTCGATTCTCGGTGGAGGCAACAAAAAGCAACGTGTCATTTAGAACAAACATGTAATTAGAAAGTGGCAAGAAAAAGTAAACGATGGCATAGTAACCACCCTGGTTAAGCGTTCAAGGGACCTGAGTTCGATTCTCAATGAAGTCGATATAAGAACTCTGAAAAAATAATTTTTTTTTATTTTTTTATATAAAAAAAATATATATTGACTTCACCGAGAATCGAACTCACTTAAACTTAAATCTTGTTTTGAGAATTTTAGTATTAGTATTTTTTTCGGTTTAACCGGTGTAGTGCAATAGAGCCCGCGGAAATAGCGTCCGCGGGCATTATTTCCTCATGGAAAAAGAAATAACGTCCGCCGAAAGAAGCGGCCGCGGGCGCTATTTCTTTTTCGATAAGGAAATAAAGCCCACGGGTGTTTCTTCCATTTAAAAGGAAGTAACGCCCATTTTTTGGGGCTTTTAGTTTTGTGTGGATTATACGATTTATCTAACAAGAAGTGATAGTTTCAATTGCATTTAAAATTTCTTTAAAAAAATGCTGCATGCGAAAATTTGGAATTAAAAATCGCACGATTTTTCTCTATTGCACTGCACCGGTTTGGGACCCACCACATAAAACAAACGCTTGCGTCGTTGTTCCATTCACACATTTTTCTAGTTGGTGCCGGTACAACAACGACGCAAAAGATAACACAGCCTGACAAAATTAAAAAACATGTTTGCTTCTTTGAATTTACCAACTGATTCTAGTTAATTTGGGCGCGCTGAATTCAAATCTGTAATCAGTTTGTCTCTATCATATCCAATGGTGACGTTACAGCTGCCAATTTAACAGTCGACAGTACCAGTCTGACGTTGGCATCGGTCTATATGCCCTACGACGCCGAAGAACCTCCGCCACAGAGGGAGGTAAAAGACCAGGTGGCAAATTTTTCCATGGGTCATCTTATTATCGGAACTGACGCCAATGCTCATCACGTCCAGTGGGGAAGCTCCGATATCAATGCTAGAGGAGAGCCGTTGTTTGATTATTTGTTAACAACTAACCTGGTAGTTTGAAATGTGGGTAACAAACCTACGTTTATTACTAAAACCCGTAGGGAGGTCATATTATTTGCAGCGAAGGCGCTTATGAGTGGGTCAGAAAATGCGCGTTCTCGATGAACATTCATTCTCCGACCACCGGTACATAGAATTTGTTCTAGACTTTTCTGTTGAGCAGCCGGTTATGAAACGCAACCCACGTAACACTAACTGGCAGCTACACAATGAAATACTATATAGGGACTTGTCAGCACTGCCCCCACAAGTCCCCTCATCAGTAGGGGATTTGGAGGATCTGGTAAAGACCTTTACAGCGGCGCTCTCGAGCAGGCTTGCTCAGTGCCAAAACCACGCGGTAAACATAGGCCGAATTGGTGGTTCTACGACCTGGACTCGCTCCGTAAATCATGTAGGACACAATTTAATAAGGCCAAGAGTCTTGGCACGGAGACTCAATGGCTCGAATATAAAGTTAAACTCAGGGCCTGCAAAAAAGCTCTGAGGCAGGCGAAGAGAGTATCGTGGAGAAATTTCTGCACTGGGGTCGAAAATGTCGACGATACACCGAGACTTAGACGAGTGCTCTCAAAAACTCAAACAGCCACAAGCTATTTGCGCAAACCTGACGGATCCTGGACCAGCACGGAGAGGGAACCCCTAGAGCTGCTCTTCAATACGCACTTCCCAGGGAACTTGCATGAGGAACCCCTAGCACCTACAACAAACCTGGCTGTACACATACCCATCACGGAGGAAAAGGTTAGGTGGGCGGTTAAAAGCTTCGAACCGTTCAAGGCTGCCGGGCCAGACGGGTTTATTCCCGCACAACTCATAAACACGCTGGAGACATCAGCCAAATGGCTGGTATTTCTCTATACAGCCTGCCTGGCCCTTAGCTACATTCCGTGCTCCTGGAGAAGTGCCACGGTAGTGTTTATTCCTAAGGCGGGGAAGGCGTCTCATTACAAGCCCAAGGACTAAAGGCCGATCAGTGTCTCATCCTTTGTGCTCAAGACCTTCGAGAGGATAATAAATGACTACCTCTCCTCTACTATTGATAGCAACCTGATCTGTAGCTATCAGCATGCATACACCAAAGGGAAATCTACAGAAACTGTGTTTCACAACCTAGTTTCTGTTATTGAAAAATCGCTGTATGAAAAGGAGTACTGTCTTGTGGCCTTTTTAGATATTGAAGGAGCCTTCAACAACATAAGCCCTGATGATATAAACACCGCTTTAACAAGTCTGGGCATAAGCAGGTCTCTTATTGGACTTATTGATCAACTGCTAAGGGGTAGACGAATAGTTTCATCACTGGGCTCGGTTGACTTATCACGCTATGTCACAAGGGGAACGCCTCAGGGTGGTGTTCTCTCCCCGCTTCTATGGGACCTCACTGTCAACTCGATGCTGCGAGACACAAGCTGGGGGGGGCGGGAAGGTAGTGCCATATGCAGATGACTTAGCTATAGTATACAGGGGCAAATTCCCACAAACCCTGTGCGACTTGATGCAAGTAGCACTGAGAGAGGTTTCCTCATGGTGCTCGCGCTGCGGACTGAGCATGAACCCGGAAAAAGTAGAACTGGTCCTTTTCACCAACCGCTATAAGATACCACCGCTAATACTACCAAAACTGAATAACGTGCACGTTATGGGTACAGTTCTGGATAGGAAACTAACCTGGAAGGAGAATGTTCTTCAGCGCCAGAAGAAAGCGTGTATTGCACTCTACACGTGCAAAAGAGCCATTGGATAGAAATGGGGGCTCAGCCCCAAAATATGCAAATGGATCTACACTGCAATCATTCGACCAATCATGCTCTATGGAGGTGTGGTATGGTGGCCTGCGCTGAGCAAGGCAACAAACCTTAATCTGCTAGGTAAAGTACACAGATCTTGCATGATCTGTATTAGCGGTGAATTAAGAACAACGCCCAATGAAGCACTCCAGGCCATTCTTGGCATTTTGCCACTCGATCTGGAAGGGCACCGAGTAGCAGCAGCATCGGCTCTGCTGCTAAGGGAAACGTCCGGCTGGGGCGCAAGGACTACTGGACACGCCTGTATTTTGGGATCCTATAGCTTTCTTCCGCTGAGCACAGATCGCTGCGCGACCACAACAGTCGGAGATAGCGGTTTTAAAATCAACATTCCCAGCAGAGAAGAATGGGAGAGCACGGATCGGAGTCCCGTCACTCATGGCGGCACTTCCATTTATACTGATGGCTCGAAGTTAGACGGCATAGTTGTGGGAGGGGTTTATTCAAAGGATCTGAACCTTGAGCTCTCCTTCAGACTACCTGATCACTGCAGTGTCTTCCAGGCTGAAGTTTCAGCAATCATGGACGCCGCGGCTTGGATAGGCCAACACACTATCAGACAGGACATTTTTATATTCAGCGACAGCCAGGCGGCCATCAAATCCCTTGGCTCTTACTCGTTCAACTCTGAACTGACGCTCAGCTGTCGTCGATCTCTACAAGAGATGGCCTAACAGAATCGCGTTAACCTCACATGGGTCCTGGGGCATAGGGACATTGAGGGAAATTGTAGGGCAGACGAACTTGCGAGGCAGGGCACGACCAAGCAGGTTCTTCGCGATAAAGAGCGCTTAGGTATGCCGTTTGCCACATGCAAGCTTATGCTGAAGGAGTACGCACTCCGCCAAGCCAACGAAAGATGGCTGCAATCTCCAGGATGCCGGATATCCAAAGAAACCTGGCCGAAATGGGATCTTAAAAGATCAAGACAAATTTATGCCCTAAGGAGAAGAGAAATCTCCATATTAATAGGCGTATTAACTGGGCACTGCCTCATTGGTAGGCACGCAGAAAGACTTGGTGTGCCCTACCGACGATGCTGTAGGAGTTGTAAGGATGATGAGGAGGAGGAAACGGTGGAGCACCTCATCTGCAACTGCCCGGCTTTAAGTGGCGCGAGAATGCGCTTTTTGGGAGTTCCCTTCCTGGTCAGCCTACGCCAGGTCACGGAGCTGGACATAAATGACTTGATGGCCTTCATCAAGTCATCTAAATGGTTCGAGGAGGAGTAACGGTGTCGGTATAGGAAAGTCAGTCCCGGGATTCTGCTATGTGGAGAATTCCGTTAATACCGGGATTTTCCATATGGCTGGGTCCCGGAACTGACTTTCCTAGTGTTGGTGGTATCACAACGGGCCTTTTAATACCTAATGTTAACGGCGTGCTTTAATTGACTTGCCGATTCCGAATAGCCAATCTGTTTTATATTGTTTAGGTTCAGCTGTCTTAACATTTCTAGAGACAATGTTTCTTCGGTAGTGTTGATTTTTGAAAAAGCTGGCAGGGGATTGCTGGTTAGACTGGCCTTGTTTGAGAATTCTTTTCCGTTAATTTTTACTGTATCATTATCGTAATGGATTAAAAAAGTACCATTCAGGGATATGGGATCTTCGTCAATTTGGATCTTTCCTTCGAAATTGTTTAAAAATATTATATCTGGTGCTATTTCTTCTATTTCAGGGATGTGTTGGCTATTGGTTACGTTGGGCGGGCGGCTTCTTAACAAGCTACTTATACAGTTATCGCACTTATATCTAATACCCTACTTCTAACACATATTTGAAGCTAATTGTATTTTTTACAAGGTTTTAATATGCCGTACAAGGTTTTCTCGCAATCTAGTATTGAATTGAAATTAATTTTGTTAATGGTATTATTTTTCCTTACCGATCTTATGTCTATTGATTTACATATTGGGGTCCTACTGTGGGTAAATTTATTATGTAGATTATTCGAGCGAAAAAAAAGGTAAGCGACACTATTATCGATTTTTACTTTTTTGCACATATCGATAGTTTACAATCATACGCATCTTTTGGGAAATTTTTGTAGTTCTGGGAATTTCCGTTACTTAGTTGCAGCGAAAAGAATTTTAATGTAACCGCCAAACTCATTTTGTGTACATTGTGCTTGACCGCGGTTTGTCGCTTACCTTTTTATTTTCTGCCTGCGCTTACGATTTTATTTTCTGCCTGCGCTTAGTTTTTTATTCTATGCCGGCGCTTAGGCACTTATCGCGGTTTAGAAATAATTAGTATACATTATGAGTCATTCGGAACTATATATATATGTATGTGTATTTTGCAAATTCTTTAATTTCAGGTAGGAAAAGGCGCTCTTGTACCGTACTCGGATACTGATACGGAGCAAACCGACGATTGCGAAGAAGAAATTTGTGTTGGAAAAAGAGGCTATAAAAAGAAAAAACCAATACCTAAGCGACAATACCTAACTAAAAAAAAGCGGTCTACTGGAGTTCGACAAAACCCCTGTACTACCAAAAAATGTGGAAATGATTGCATGAAAAATTTCACTGGGAGCGACAGTATTTCCATAAATGAACAATTTTGGGGTATCGGAAATAAATTAAGGCAAAAAGACTGGCTGCTTTCATGTATAAGACGAAAGAATATCCAGAGGGTGAGATCAACAAGTCCCAAGAAAAAGTTTAGCTACGATTACTCCATAAATTTTAACGACAAAACCATAAAAGTGTGCCAAAAATTTTTGTTAAGTACTTTGAGTATATCGCAAACATTGTTAATATCAGCGAGGGATAATGCTAAGTATCTCAATGTTATTGAAAATAAGGAACGAAAGGAGCCCCATAACAAATCAGATATAGCTAAAGTAACTATATTAAAAGCATTCATTGAAAAGTTGCCTGCAGTGCCTTCTCATTATTGCCGTAATAAGAGCAACAAACTGTACATTACACATGAGTTTCGTAATGTAGCAGGGCTATAAAATGTTATGTTAAACATTTAAAGAGCATCAACCAAGAATCAGCCATGTTATCTTTGCGAGTTTTCCGAAATATTTTCAACAATGAATTTCATATCGGATTTCATTTGCCCAAAAAAGATAAAAATTTGGACAATGAAGCAAAAAGTGATTTCCGTCATACTGAATAGTACAGAAATCCCATTCAAGCCAAAGAAAAATCCAAAGAATTATTTCTGGAGGACAAAAAAAAAGGGAAATCAAATTCCGAGTTTTTATGTGCTAGTTTTGGTCTTCAAAAGGTGTTTAACACTCCTCACCGGAAAAGCGTTAACTTATTCTATTCCCGAAAGTATGCGTACTACAACGAAAGTGTGTATGAAAACGGCACCAAAAATGGATATTGCTTTCTTTGGGGAGAATCTGATGGAGAGAGGGGTTGCAATGAAATTAGCACAATTATTTTTCAGTATTTAACATTAGTAGATGAAAGAAAAACTCACGAATCAATAAGTCTTTACTGTGATAGCTGTGCAGGTCAAAACCGGAACAGAGCCATGCTCGCTGCCTTGGCGTTTTTCCTAGAAAAGTCAGTGTTTGTTAAAAATATCAAAATAACATATTTGCTACCAGGACATACCATGATGCCAGTAGACTCGATTCATAGCACTATTGATTCTTTTATTCGTGAAAGAACTGTTTGGGCTCCAACAGAATGGTATACAATGATTGGTAGTGCTAGGACCAATCCATAAAGTTATACGTGTATCGCCATGCATCACTCTCATTTTAAGGATTGGAAAAGTTTTGCAAGTGCAATGTTTCCACCCACATTTAGAATCAATTTCCAAAAATTACATTCCGCTTCGAGAAAAACTGTTCTATTATTAAATTTAAATATGGATACTTTGAATGATCTAAAACCAAAGAATATGATGTGAAATCAACTCCACAATTCAGACGTAACTCCTCATTATTAAACAATGGTCCTCTTCCACTATACAATAGGGAGCTTAGTATTTCATTAGCTATATACAAAAACTTGAAGGACCTATGTGATAAGAATATAATCCCACAAAAATTTCAAAGGGAATATTTGAATCTGAAATCCGATGAAGATATTAGAGATATTCTACCAGAAACAGATGAGGAAGATAATGTAAAATAATTTATTTTGAAGTTCCAAAAAGTTCTTTTGACAACTAAGACTTAGAAATGAAGTTCCTATTTTTTTATTATATATAAGTGCAATTAATTCAAATTCAACTGAAACTACCTACATATACGAATTTATTTATATGAAATAATTTAAGTTTTTTTAGATGTTTTTTTTTTTACTTTGTAAACTGAAGTTCCTACTATTTTTTTACTATACATAAGTGCAGTTAATTCAAACTGAACTGAAACTACCTATACGAATGTATTTATATGAAATAATTTAAGTTTTTTTTAGATATTTTCTTTTTTTACTTTGTAAACTGGTTGAAAATGGAAAAATAAAAATAACTGCCAAATACTAACAATAGTGTTTTTAATGTCTATATCGTATTAATTTACTATTTGTAGTTAACTTTATTTCGGAAAATTCGAGACCCTCGTCTAAGTTAACAAATTGAATATCGTCTTTTTCAAAAATTTGTTTGGCAATATCTATTTCCTCGCTTGACATAATGTAAGAGTTTATTATATTGGCCTCTGCCCAATGTATGGCGTAGGCGATATTTACTATTTCTTCTTTAAAAATTTCCAATTTATATTTCAACCTGAGATATGCTTCCACTCCCTTGTTCTTATCGTTTTGCAATTCTTTGGTGATATTATTTGTAATATTTGTAATTTCGTTTATTCTTTCGATTGTTAGTTTATTGATAAGGATCTGATTGTTATTATTTTCAAGGGCATTATTTAATTTATTTACAACTATTTCGTGATCCTCGTGATCCGGATTTCCGGCAATCCATTTCCATGCACTGCCAGTGAAATTAAGGGATCGTTTGGATCGACTTTCTATTTTCAGATTACTCAGATGGATCCTTATTTGGGATATAAGGAGGGATATGAATGGGTAGTTTGGATTTTTGGAGAGCTCTTCCGTATTCAATGTCTTCCAGGATGTGGTTGTATTTGTCTATGTCAATTTCATGTATTATTCTAAATGTTCCAGTTTGTAGTTTGGCTGTCCCTCTTTCTATCATAACTACTTGCGTGTTAGAATAGTCAAGGATTATTACGTCAGCGAGGGCCCAACAGAACCGCGTAAACCTCATATGGGTCCCGGGACATAGGGACATTGAGGGAAACTGTAAGGCAGACGAGCTTGCCAGGCAGGGCACGACCAAGCAGGTTCTTCAGGATAAAGAGCGCTTAGGTATGCCGTTTGCCACATGCAAACTAATGCTGAAGGAGCACATACTCCATCAAGCCAACGAAAGATGGCCAAAATGGGATCTTAAAAGGTCTACACGCATTTATGCCCTAACTAGGAGGGAAATCTGCATATTGATAGGGGTATTAACCGGTCACTGCCTCATTGGTAGGCATGCAGAAAGGCTAAGTGTGCCCTACCGACGACGCTGCAGGAGTTGCAAAGATGATGAGGAGGAGGAAACAGTGGAGCACCTCATCTGCAACTGTCCGGCTTTAAGCGGCGCGAGAACGCGCTTTTTGGAAGTTCCGTTCCTAGATATCCTAAGCCAGATCGCGGAACTAGAAATAAAGGACTTGATGGGCTTCATAAAGTCATCTAAGTGGTTCGAGGAGGAGTACGGTGTCGGTTTAGGAGTGTCAGTCCCGAGATTCTGCTATGTGGAAAATCCCAACAACTCAGGGATTTTCCATATGGCAGGGTCCCGGAACTGACTTTCCTAGTGTTGGTGGTATCACAACGGGCCTTTTCATACTGGCCTAGGTGTGCCTCTGCGGCAGCCACTTGAACCTAACCTAATATATCAACTTGTTTACTAATTTCGTTGTTATGAGCTTGTGGGATTCGGTAATTTTATACTTAAACGGGATTATCATCTTTCATACGTAATTTTTGCTTGTAAAAATTATTAGTGGTAATGGGTTCTGATTCTAGTGAAAATATGTCTATATATTCTGCACCTAGTGCATTAAGCTGTTGGGAAACAAATTTTGGAAAATTTTTATTTAATCTTTCTAATTTTTCTTTATTATTTTCTACTATTTCGGTTTTGTTATTTATTATTGTGTAATCATCTAAATTTTCTGTGTTTGTTTTGAAATTTTTAATGGTTGCATTTTTATCTGTTGTATTTATGACTCTAATAAAGGTTTGGTTTGTATTTACTAAGGTATATGCAATAAAAATGCCTTCAGATAATTTTTGTTGAGGGATTAAAAATTCAGAACTGCCATTTTCAATATGGATTTGTCGGATTTCTTCCGATCTTGCAGGAATTGTTATGCAATTAACGGCTGGTCTATGAGTCATATCTATTATTATGTTTTCTGGGTAATCAAATGGACGTAGTATTAGGTTGTCTCCATTTTTATTGTAATCTAAAATGCATTTATATTTTTTAATAATATCAAGTCCCAAAATTCCATCACATGGGATTGGGAAATTATCTTCTACTATGTGAACTTTGTGTTCAATTAATAGGTAATCATCTTTTAAATCCGCAGTAACTGTGCCAATAGTACTTGTTCAACCCTGACCAATGCCCTTTAAATCGGTTTTTTGAGAATAATTAATTGTGACATCATTGTCAATTTGAACTTTTTTTATAATTGAAATATCCGCTCCTGTATCGATCAGGAGAGTTGAAATAGAATTATTCAGAGTTGTTTTGGAGGATATATAGCTGTTGAGGTGTAGATTTAAAACATATAATTTTTTGTTTATTGAGGTGGAGCTTGCTGGTTTTCCTGTTGGCTAACATTTCTGACATTTCTAGTATTATTGCGATTAGAACTGCGCCGTTGACTTCCGAAATTGTTATTGTTGTTATTATTAAAATTATTGAAACGTGATGGGAATGTACGCATTCGGTTACCTCTATAAGAGCTATTTTGATAGCTTCTGCGGAAATTACCGCGAAAATAGTTTTGTTGGCGTATGTGCAATAGTGAATTAGGGTTACCCGTAATTTCTGTGCAGCTATTTGTAAATTTAGATACAGCCTCGTTCACTGAGGTGAACGTTCCAGCTTGCCTTAACCTTATCATTGGAGCAATTTTTACACATAGCTATTACAGCTGTTTGTGTAGCATATTTGGTGGCTCATCTGTTGTTAAACCATCAGATATGTATGCTCCCTCTAGTGATTTAGTTATTTTTTCAATTTCTGCAGTATACTGATTAGCTGTCTTACTGCGTTGTTGGATGTTCAGGAGTTTTGCTGTCAGAACTTCTACTGACTCACCCTTTATCGCACTTTTTAGTTTTTCTTTTATCTCTTGTATCGACGCTTCAGAGCTAATAAAATTTCTAGCTGTGCCTTTTAGCTTTGTTTTTATCATGGATACTGCTATTGCCTCATGTTCCCCTTTAATTTGTTCGAGGATATCAAGGGCATCCAAAAAACTAGACAAGTTTTCAGGTTTGCCATCGAACTCTGGTAAGATCGATGACGCAGTTTTGATGAATGCTACCATTGGTTGGGCCATTTTGGAGTCTGTTTGAGAATCTTGTGCAACTTGTGTGACGATATTGCTTTGGGAAAATGTTTCGTGTCTTTCAACACTTTTAGTTTGAACGTTTTTATCAGTATTTGCGTGAACTTCGTCTTTTGTTTCTGGTTCTTCTTCAACACCCAAAATACCTTCTAACAACATTGTGTCGAAGTCTATCCTATATCTTGTATATAAGATGTGGGTACTTTAAATTCAATGTTATCCGTGATAACGAATATACTAACCTGTCTCTAAAGCTTAAAAATATTTGGGAAGCTTCCGCCAGGAGAGCTTTTGATAGGATGAGCACATTATTGTTTCTAATTTTATTTTTGCGTTTTTGCTTATGCATTTGTATGATTTTTCTGCGTTTATTTTCTTGTAAAAAAATATAATTTATTTATACTTCTTCTTCAAAAACTTATTGTTGGCTGAATATATTTTCAGGAACAAACTAAGGCAAGTGCAAACCGTTACAATCAGTAGCAAAACCTTTATAAAATCCAATGCTTCACTATGGTCAACCACTTTAATCGTATTGACAACATTCGCATTTAGGGTATCTATTTTAGACGTTTTTCCGCCCATACTAAACTTTTGATAAATATTTTTAAACTTCAGGGATATATTTCCTTAGTTGTCTCATAATTTCCTCTTCTCTAGTAGTTGGGTTGAGCACATCGTCCATAGTTGGCTCTCTGGTCATTCCGATATCTTTCCAGAATTTTTTCAACCATTCAAGAGTTTGCTCATTAGTAAATTCTTCATCCAATTCCTGGTTAGATAGTGTTTTGGAAAAATCCATGCGGGGTCTAGAAAAATTCCTCCGCATTGCGAATTCAAAATTAAAACAATTTCTTACAACATTTATTTATTAACCTTTTTTCTTTCTTTTCTTTTACAAATTATTTCAGTTTTCTCAACTGTTGAATATTTTCCAGAATTTCTAGTCTCTCATTGTTAGTCATAGCCAAATTCAAAGCTCTATAGGCTATGGCTAATTCTATTTTCTTTCGATACATTTTTCCTGCTCGAGTCTGCTTTTTCCGCTTTAGCGGTGGAGGTACCTTTGGAACCTTTCTTTGTCTGTTCTGATTGTTCCGCCGCCGATACTCTTCAATGGTTATCGGCTGCGGACCTTGTCTTATTACTGTTGAGGTTTGAGGAACCTCTTCCGTGGCTCTTGCAGATGTTTGAGGAGCCTCTTCAGTGGCTCTTGCAGGATCCAGGTTATCGTTTTCGACTTCCAATGCAAACCTTTCCCACTTATCGAAAATGGAGTCAAAATCCTCTTGGGAAATGTCTTGCATTGGATTTAGTTTTAGACAAAAATTTTATTTTGGGGAGAAAAAAAATTCTATTTCGAGAAGAAAAAAAAAATCTTAAATTCTACCCTAAGCAGATATAAATCTGCTACTTATCCGGCGCTAGTATGACGCTGAAGAGTTCTAGTTAATATACAAACGCCCAAAAAAAGATAATTTAGTTAGTTAGTTTCAAATCCTTCGGTAGCAATGTCCATGCGCTGCTCGTGATAATTTAGTTAGTTTCAAATCCTTCGGTAGCAATGTCCATGCGTTGCTCGTGATAATTTAGTTAGTTTCAAATCCTTCGGTAGCAATGTCCATGCGCTGCTCGTGATAATTTAGTTAGTTTCAAATCCTTCAGTGTATATGTAATGTCCAACCGCACTGCTGGATTCTCATCAGTCTGCTTCCTTTTGGCTAGCAGTCCGACGAATAGCACCCGGCAGGATCAAGCCAGTCTGCTTCTTTTTACTTAGCTGTCTGGCAGGATCGCCATAAAGTGTGCCCAAAAAAAATAATTGTTTTTGGTTCTTGCCGCAATGAAGGCAGAATAACAATTGTTTTTAATCAATCAAATTTCGGCTTATTTATAGCAATTCTTAACTCTAAAAGTCTTATTTACTAAAATACATATTTACTCTAATTCTATGTGTTCATACAATGCAGCTCAGTGCAGTCACCAACATTCATAAACATATAGGGCATGTAGCCGCGAGTAATGCAGTCACATACATAAATACATATGTGGCCAGAGTGTGGCTGCAAGCCACATATGTGACAAGCATATGCAAACTGAAATGCGACGTCATAGCTTGTACTGCTCACATATTTGGCAGCGTGAGAAAGTGAACGCTATTTGAGATTGTTGACTTAGCAAAATGTATACATTAGGGAGGATCGACAAAAAAAAGTTTTTCCAGTCTACCCCTAGGATTAAAGATATTTTGAAGGCGATCCCAAAAAAAATTTTTTTTTGCCATGCCCCCCGATGGGCTATTTACTTTCTTTTTCGTTTCACATCATATGATGTGATTTGAAACGAAATACCGACAGTCACTACTAGAATTTGAACTCGGAGTAAAAAATGATTAAGGTAAGAATTGTGGCGGCTTCCAAGCCATGAACAACGGTGTATGGCTCATTAAAATCGGACTTAAAATGGCGACGTAGTGTCAAAAAAAGTAAATAGCCCATCGGGGGGGCGTGGCAAAAAAAAAAAAATTTTTTTGGGATCGCCTTCAAAATATCTTTAATCCTAGGGGTGGACTGGAAAAACTTTTTTTTTTGTATGGGGACCGATCCGGGTTAGTATACATTCCACAAACGGACATTTAGGTGTAGGCGTGTGAATTTGTTGTTGTTAGTGACATGCTCTGATATACTACAGTACTTATGTTAGACCACTGAAATTTGGTAAGGCGTTATATGAGATCGATCCCTATCACATCCAAAAAACGGGGGATAACAAAAAAGGGGGCGTGGCACCTCCCATAAGAATGAAATACTTCATAGTCCATATCTCTGGAAGTACTTATGTTAGACCACTCAAATGTGGTTAGAGGTTAGATGAGATCGATCCTACCACCTCCAAAAGGGGATAACAAAAAAGGGAGCGTGGCACCTCCCATAAGAATGAAATACTTCATAGTCCATATCTCTGGAAGTATTTCGGTTAGACCACTGAAATTTGGTAAGGGGTTATATAAGATCGATCCCTACCACATCCAAAACAACTAGGGTAACGAAAAATGGGGCGTGGCACCTCTTCATACTCCATGTCTCGGGAAGTATTTAGGTTAGACCCTGAAATTTCATGAGGAGTTAAATAAAATTAATCCCTATCATCTCCAAAAAACTGGAGATAAAGAAAAAGGTGCCGTGGCACCTCCCATACGAAGGAAATATTTCATAGTCCATATCCCTGCAAGTATTTATGTTAGACCACTGAAATTGGGTGAGGGTTTATATGTGATCGATCCCTAACACCTCCCAAAAAACTCGAGTTAACGAAAGAGGGGGCGTGGCTCCTCCCATACGAATGAAATACTTCATAGTCCATATCTCTGGAAGTATTTAGGTTAGACCACTGCAATTTTGTGAGGAGTTATATAAGATCAATCCCTGCCATCTCAAAAAAAAAACTGGGGATAACGAAAAAGGGGGCGTGGTTCCTCCTTTACGAAGGAGATAGGGATATGGATTAAAATAGATATAGGGATCGGGTTAGAGAAACATGCAGGGAAATAAATTTGTTGCAGGACAACGTCTGCCGGGTCAGCTAGTTAATTATACACCTGAATATGTGTAAGAAAAAAAAACATGAAATTAATTCAAAACCTCGTCATTGCACTTATATGTATATTAGTATGTACATATACAAAAACAGGGAAGAATGAGTTGGGTAGAAGTAGGCGCGTGGCGGTACGCGCACCGCCGCATTCGGCGTTCGGCTCGCGCCGCGCCCCCATTCCACCTCCAACTTTTTTTTCCTGCCTGCCGGTTATATCTTACCTTTTCATAATCTCTACAATAATAATAAAATTGTAAATTTCTGTCTGTCTGTATGTTTGTGAACGTATCACTCGAAAACCGCTGATTGGAATTCAATGAAACTTTAAATTTAAATTTAAGATATCGATTATTCCGATAACTCAACCGGTTTTAAAATTATCGGTCGATATCTAAGTTATCCAGTCCTTTTCTACCTTTTGGCGATCAAAATCAACTGTTTAAAACACCCCAGCGCACACTGGGCCACTTATATATATGGGGACGCTAAAAATTCAGAATAGGTATATCGATACAAAAAAAGTAAATCCCAAGAATTTTAATCCTTTAACGACCACGCATTAACCCATTTTTGACCCAAATTTTGTTCACTTAATTCTTAGATCAAAATATTTACATCATACTAGTTGTATCTACACTAAAACGAGTAATCTTTGGAATTTTAACCCATTAACGGTCATGAATTAATCCTTTGGTGACCAATTTTTTTTAAGATCTATAACCAAATTATAAATCACAATTTGTATGTCTGTACAAAAATAGCCAATGTGTATTATATTAACCCATTAGCCGCTATGTATTAACCCATGATAGCAAATGTCTGTTTCTTTAAATTCCGTAATCAACTTATTTGAATAGAATCGTGCTGCCTATACATGATTTGTAGATGTGTAGCACTTTACCCCATTCACAGCCATACTTCAACACATTGATAACTTTTAAAAAAAAAAAAAAAAAAAAAAAAACTAATGGCGGCGATATACCAACTGGTTATCATAATCTCTAACGAGATTTTTAGCCGAGCTTCTCTTTCCAACTTGTGGTGTGTTGCTTTTGAATTTTTCCTACAAGTTGGCGGGACCTACAGTTTTTTGCCGACTCCGAACGGCACTTGCAAAGCAAATGAATTTTTTGCTGAGAAGCTTCTCATGGCAGATATACACCCGGAGAGTTTGCCAAACTACTGCCGAGGGGCGACCCCGTTTAGAAAAATCGTTTTTCTAAATAATTTTTGATGTTACTTTCGCCGGGCATCGAACCGCCACGACTTGGTGTAGAAGGCCGAACACTTAACCGCTACACCACGGCGGCCGCCAACTTAACTTTTTTAAACCTGAAATTAATTTATTTGCATCAGAATCGCCATTAATATCTACAATGAAATAGTACGTAAATGTGTTGCATCGTAACTAATAAAAAAACTACGTTTTAACTCGTTAGTGAAATTTTTTCTCTTTATTCTGATATCTTTACTAAGAACTGAGTTAACAGTGATAAAACGTAGTAAATAGCTATAACTAGCGGGTGTCTGAGTTAAAAAAAGGAACTATGCAGGTTAAAAAAAGGAAATATGTATCGAAACAAGCAGAATAATAAAATTGTATATCCTTCACTTACACCAACTACTTCAAATACACATAAAAATTTCTCACTTTGAAAAAAAATATTTTTTGGAAAATTTGCCATGTTTGTGTATGGATAACTCCCAACTGAAAAACGATAGAAAGCTGAAAGAAAATTGGGCCAGAAGTGTAGAATTTTATGGGGAACAATACTGCCTTTTCATTTTTTTGAACAACTCATTATTTAAAAACTGAATTTTGAGCACGCTCGGCCCAGGTGCAGCGGTACAATTGAAAATTGTTGTTGTCCAAAGTTATTGAAAATATGTTCTTTTTGGAACATATTGACATAACAATATCAGTTGCAGTCTTCGGAGATGCCGCAACAACTTTGATGTAATAAGACTGTTGGCTGTTTTGTTAAAATATTACCTTACAACAGTTATAGAAACAGTTACAAAAACGTGAAAGCTTGTTAAATTGCAATTTTAAGAGAAATGAAATAAATCCCAATGAGAATGAAATTAATCCCAATGGTAAAAAATAATAAATTGTAGTTTTAAAAGCAATGAAATAAGTCCCAAAAAATATGAAATAACTCCCAATGCTGGAAAATGAAATAGCTCCCAACGAAATCCCGTTGGGAGTTATTGCATTTGGGAGATATTTCATTATGAAATCATTCCCAACAAAATTTTATGAAATAAATCCCAACGCATTGGGATTTATTTCGTGGTACTGGTTTTTGGCCTATAGGTATGGTTTCTTTGTTGTATGAAAATGTGTAAGGTGCTAGACCTTCTAGCATACACGTCACTACAGTGTTGTGAGTTCGACTCTCACAATGCCGGGAAGAAAAGTCCAGGAAGAGATGTAATTCCAGTATCATCGAAACATATGTCGGCTTGTGTGGTACCTTCAGCGCGTGGGTAAATTTTTCTCGAAAAATACATTTTCATACAGTCCCGAAAATTGCTTCACAATACCGTCGATATTTACAGCAATAGACTACAAGTCAAAAAAAGCAAACACACAGTTTAAAATGTTATAAATGAAAAATATTCGTGCTCATTGAAAGCACAGAAAATTCCTTCATAGGTTTCACACCAAGTCCTAATAATTCGCATTCCTTTCATACAAGTTTGCATTGAAATAAAATAAAATGTTCTATATGAAAGTATAAATATATGCATAAATGGACACTGAGAAGGGGTTACCTTCAAGTTGGGTAGTGGCCTAAGGTGCTGGGCCTTCTAGCATACGAGTCAGTACAGTGTTGTCAGTTCGACTCTCACACTGCCGGGAAGAAAAGTCGGCTCTTTGTTGAGACACCGCGTTGTTGACCAACGGCGGGTGCCGATAAGAATACTATCTGGGCCGGAGCGTCTTCGTTCGCTGGGTTTTAATTCGCTGAACTATGTCGACGTCTGCGTAAACTCATACAGCTCATCATTATATCTTCTTCGGTACTCGCCGTCGCCAAATTTTAGGGGTCCATAAATCTTTCGAAGAATTTTTCTCTTATACTCCCAAAGCTGTCAGTGTCCATACTTCAGCACCATATAGCAGGACGGGTACGATAAGTGACTTATAGAGTGTTGTTTTTGTTCGTCGAGAGGACTTTACTTCTCAATTGCCTACTCAGCCTAAAGTAGCATTTGTTTGCAAGAGTTATCCTTCGATGGATTCCCAGGCTTACATTGTTGTTGGTATTAATGCTGCTTCCCAGGTTTACCAAGTCCCTTACTATCTCGAAATTATTTGCTGCCAACAGTGGAGTGGTTGCCAAGTCGCGAATGCGCTGAGTCTTTGCATGAAGCCAGCAGCTACTTCGTTTTAACTTCGTTCACCACCAAACCCATTTTTTCGGCTTATTTTTCTAATTTGGAGTACGCAGAAGTTACGGCGCGGTTGTTGAGGCCAATGATGTCAATGTCGTCGGCATACGCCAGCAGGAGAGGAGATTAGGAATTTTTAAACCGCAGTGTGTAACCATTACACCAAACACTGATTAGTGCGTCTGCAAAAAAATTGCAACTATTTTTGTTGTTATTTATATTTACAATGTTATTCTTACTTTTCACGATACGCCAAATCCTGGAGAAGACCCATGATAAAAGAATCGACACACACCATCTCTTTGTCGATTTCAAAGCCGCTTTTGACAGCGCAAAAAGGAGTTGCCTGTATGCCGCCATGTCTGAATTTGACTTCCCTGCAAAGCTTATACGGCTTTGCCAAATGACGTTGAGCAATACTAACAGCTCCGTCAGAGTCGGGAAGGACCTCTCTGAGCCATTTGAAACCAAACGAGGCTTCAGACAGGGCGACTCCCTTTCGTGCGATTTCTTCAACCTGATGCTGGAGAAGATAATTCGAGCAGCAGAGCTGAACCGCAATGGTACAATCTATTACAAGAGCGTGCAATTGCTGGCGTATGCCGATGATATTGATATCATTGGCCTTAACAACCGCGCCGTAAGCGCTGCCTTCTCTGGACTGGATAAAGAAGCGAAAAAAGTGGGTCTTGCGGTCAACGAGGACAAGACGAAGTATTTGCTGTCATCAAAGAAAGAATCGGCGCACCTGCGCCTTGGCAGCCACGTCACTGTTGATAGTTACAAATTTGAAACTGTGAGGGACTTCGTCTATTTGGGAACCAGCATTAACACCGAAAATAATATAAGTCTAGAAATCCAACGGAGAATCACTCTTGCGAACAAGTGCTACTTTGGACTGAGTAGGCAATTGAGAAGTAAAGTCCTCTCTCGAAGAACAAAGATCACGCTCTATAAGTCTCTCATCATACCTGTCCTGATGTATGGCTCAGATTCATGGACAATGTCAAGAGAAGATGAGATGGCCCTTGGAGTATTTGAGAGAAAAGTTCTCCGGAAGATTTATGGTCCTTCCCGTGATGCCGACGGCGAGTATCGAAGGAGATTTAACGATGAGCTGTACGAGCTTTACGCAGATCTGACCATAGTCCAGCGAATTAAAGCCCCAAGGCTCCGCTGGCTGGGTCACGTCATGCGAATGGACAAAGAAGCTCCAGCCCAGAAGGTTTTCCAATCGTCACCCGAATTCGGCAGCAGAGGAAGGGGGAGGCCTCGACTGAGATGGAAACAACAGGTGGAGGATGACTTGAACTCCCTTGGGGTTTCCAATTGGCGTCAGTTATCGCTAAAAAGGAATGACTGGCGTGCTTTGATAGGCGACGGCCAAAATCGCTTATGCGGTTAAGCGCCAATAAATGATGATGATTCTTACCTAAGTGTACATACCCAAAGCGACATTCTGTTGCTATTCACGTTTGGCTAGGAGTGTATGTTGTAGACATTGGTACATTATTGCCCGTGTCCCGGGTTTATTATAATTTGGTTATTGTTATTATATATATAGCAGTGTTTGGTGTAATGGTTACACACTGCGATTTAGAAAATCCTAATCTCCTCTCCTTGGTTCAATGACCAATAAAGGTGATAGAAAATTTCTAAGGAACAATACAAAGCCATTTGACAAGATCCTTCAAGAAGATCGAAATTGCAATCATCGTAGTTGATATTGTATGTAGCATTTTTCAACATGTTTTTGTCAAAAACTCAAATGCTTGGTCGCATGGAAACTAGTCAGTGAATTACCCTTCCGCTGTATAAAAATTTGCATTTCCGCTCCCCATGCACAAAACCGGAAATATACACCCGTCGTTCATATGGAAGGAAGGAAATAGCTTCAAAAAGCGCGCCATATACAAATTTACTTGCTTCCTGTAGTCGCCTTAAATCATCGGGTGTACAAGAAAACCACATGGCAAATATTAGAAAGAATATAAATGCAAGATTGCATGCCGGGCACAAGGCTCAAAGCGTTAAGACAACGCAATGCCAATGCAGTCTGGTAGGTTCGATGCCAGCCAGACCGGATAAAACACTACGTCTTTACTCCACAAATGAAACTTCAGATACATACAAAGGGTGGTCCTTATTTGTATGGAGACAAACCGAACATGAGATATCCTTATTCTGACCCCTAAATCAATAGTAATATAGCCAATGATATCACATATAAATTTTTAGCCCGATTGGAGACAGTTAAAGGGTGCCGCACGGTGGTTAAAGTTTAGATTACCCTATGGAGACTCCAAAAATAAAAAGGATAATTTTTTTAATCTAACACCCAATAATCGAAAATATTATATTTAAATGTTGGTCCCGATTGGACACCGTTAAGGCATGTCGCAGAAGGGTCAAAGTTCCCATTAGCCTATAAGGTCTAAAAAAAAATACAAATTATTTTTTCTTTTATTTCATACCGTAAATTGATAGCACTAAAGTCAAAGTAATCACATATAAAATTTGGGTCCGATTGGACACCGCACATGGGTCAAAGGTCTGACTAGGTCTAAAAAAATAAAAGTTTCTTTTATTTCATACTTTAAAATGATAGCAATAAAATAGAAGTAATCACATATAAAATATTGGTCCGATTGTACACAGCTATGGCATGTCGCACGGGGTCAAAATTACTTTTATTTCATAATTTAAATTGATAGCAACAAAATAGAAGTAACCTCATGTAAAATTTGGGTCCGATTGGAGACCTCTAAGGCATGTCGCACGGGGGTCAAAGTTCAGACTAGGCTAAAAAAATTCGAATTTCTTTTATTTCATACTTTAAATTGATAGCAATAAAATCGAAGTAATCACATATAAAGTTTGGGTCCGATTGGACACCGTTAAGGCATGCGGCGCGAGGGTCAAAATTCAAAATTAGCTTTTTATAACCCAAATCGATAATAATATAGTCGAAGATATCACATATAAAATTTACTTTCGATTGAAAACGGCTTAACGGTATCGGAAGGGGGTCAAAGTTAAAAGAAAAATTAACATAACCTTCTAGACCACCTGAACCTATGGAGGGAAATAATACTGAGTGATATAGATATAGATATAGATATAGAAGATCTTCGACTATAGTATTAT
Organism: Campiglossa producta; assembly: GCA_964058755.1. NCBI lineage: Eukaryota > Metazoa > Arthropoda > Insecta > Diptera > Tephritidae > Campiglossa > Campiglossa producta. The sequence continues at coordinate 54,132,574 of CAXKVI010000004.1, read as the reverse complement.
CGATTTGGGTTATTATAAGCTAATTTTGAACTTTGACCCCCGTGCGACATGCCTTAGCGGTGTCCAATCGGACCCAAATTTTATATGTGGTTACTTCTATTGCTGATTTCGTTTCATCGAAAAAAATGTACACTTGCACGTTGAACATGTTTACACCCTTGCACAGAACACTGTAAAAGTTTGATAAAAGTGTACCCGTTCTACATGAACCTGCTATCGATAAAACGAACAAAAAACACTGCCCAATTTGCTACGCTATGTGCATGAAAAATTAAGTTTCGTTTATCACCCATATTTAATTGTTATTGCAAAATCCAATTTATTTCACCAAATTTATCTGTCAAATCGAATTTTCGGTAGCTGATTTTCAGTGCAACCAGCTACCCTGTCAAAGCTTCAGAGGGTAAAAAGTGTTAGTTTTTTACACTCCTGAAGTGTACATTTTTAGGAAACGAAAATATATCATGTTTGACTTTTTACCTTCATTTTGCAAACGAAAACGGAAAATTTAAGAGTGTAACAAAAATGCGCATTTTTTAGATGAAACGAAATCACCATATGTTATTGCTATCAATTTAAAGTATGTGTTTCCTACAGGGGCATTTACCTTGGCGCGTCTTAATGAATGAATGATAATGTTGGAGTTGAGCGGTAGGGGTAGATAGTGGTTGGTGCTATATGTACATAATTATGCGGTGCGTGCAAAATAAGGAAAAAATATAAAGAGTATATATAAAGTAAGTATAAATATAAATATATACACACGCATGCCCACTTGCCAGACATACATATATGGATATGTATTCATGCATTGCTCAGGGATTTTCGCGATGCGTAATATCTACTTGCGCACTTACGTATATAAAAAAAACTAGGCATGCCCGCACAAGCGCCATAAATATGTATATAATGTAAGTGTATACTTTATTTTGCACGCACCGCATAATTATGTACATATAGCACCAACCACTATCTACCCCTGTGTAAATATGTACATATAGAAGAGTGCTAGTAAATATGTTGTAGAGTGCCAGTCGGTATACAAAAGAAATTGGCCAGAATTAGATATGGAAAATTAAAGTGAGAAACAGAATCGGTCCGCCAACACGTCAGTTGCGTGACGTACGTCAATTTTAGAGCAAATTCTATTTTGACGTATCATACAAACACCCGCAGTCTGCTTTGCTGTCAGTTATTTCGACGTACTGACGGACTGATTCTGCTGAACGCTTAAGGGTAGTTTGGTGCATAGTAAAAAAAAGGGAGGAAAAAGAATGGTGCAATGATAAAATGTGTGCGAGAAGTGGGCTAATGTGTGCAAAGAGTGGGCTTGTTTTTATCGCTAGCGATTAATAAATAAAAACCTGCAGGTGTTGGTGCTTATTTTGGCAATGGCATTGTTGATTGTGTGCTAGTTTTGAGGGGCACGGTTGAAGTGGGCCAGAGATCGAATATACATGCAAGCCAAAAACATATGTATACGGGTGCGAGAAATATGAAAAAAAAGGTATGGGCAGTGAGATTGTTTTCAGAATTTTATTGGAGCAAAGAAAAGAGGACATAGTATACATATGCTGGTGCAAGAAAGATAAACAAGGTTTTCATGTTGATTAGCAGTGATCTTGTTTATGGTGGAGCAAAGAAAAGAGGGCGAATATATACTGGTGCGATATATAACAAAATTCGTTATTTCTTGGCTTCATGCTTGCAATTACAATGAAGTCTGGTGCGATATATATAAATAAATTTTGCATTGATTTGCAGTGAGCCTTTACTCAAAATTTTTATTGGAGCAAAGTAAAGAGGGCAGAGTATACATATGCTGGTGCAAGAAAGATAGACAAGGTTTTCATGTTGATTAGCAGTGATCTTGTTTATGGTGGAGCAAAGAAAAGAGTGCTAGATTTCGTGCTCTGTGTGCATATATGGGATAAGTTTTTGGGTTTGTTTTATTTCATTGCAGATACATTATGGTGAGTTGGCTGACCCGAAATACTGGGAACCGGAAAGCGTGCATATGTTACTTGGGGCTAGCTTAGTGGCAAGAATTGTCATTAAAGTGGTGCGAGATGGCTTGAATGGGGACAGCATTGGGCGTAGTAGTTTTTGGTGAATGTGCGCAAGGTTAAATGAGCTGCCAGGTGAGCTAGTATCAACAGTAAGTTACAACGTTAATTCAGAGCTAGACAAGTTACTCACAAGGTTCTGGGAAATGGAGCAAGTGAGAGTGCCCGGGGCGAACAATAGAAGAGGAGTTGGTAGAGAAAATCTTCTTGAATATTTACTTCAGAGATAGCGATGGTAGATTCGTACTCACTATACCACTGAAAGAAGTCAGGGATATAGGGAATTCGAAAGAAATTGCGTAGCGAAGATTTCTATATTTATAGAAACGCTTGGAAAGGGAGCGAGAGCTGACGGCGAAATATATAGGATTTAAGAGAGAGAATGAAGAACTGGGGCATGTGAATATAGTGGATAAACATTCGTGGCAGAGTGAGTTGGCATATTATATCCCACATCACTGTGTGGTGAAAAAGTTTCGGTTTGTTTTTTGACGCAAGCTGCCGTACTAACAAAGGGATTTCCTTAAATGAGGTGCAATTACTAGGGGGCAAGTTGCAGAAAGATTTGAGCGAGATAGTAATGCGATTCAGAAGACATAGAATCGCATTTAGCGCAAATATCAAGATGATGTTTCACCAGATTGGGATTGCGAGATATCAATGGGACATGCAGAGAATTTTCTGGCGCGAAGGAACATTGAGAAAATATTGGCTAACAGTAGTGAAATTAAAAATTAGCTTTTTATAACCAAAATCGATAATAATATAGTCGAAGATATCACTTTTAAAATTTACTTTCGATTGAAAACCGCTTAGCGGTATCGGAAGGGGGTCAAAGTTAAAAGAAAAAATAACAATATTTTTAACTACATAACCTTCGAGACCACCTGAACCTATGGAGGGAAATAATACTGAGTGATATCTTCGACTATAGTATTATCGATTTGGGTTATTATAAGCTAATTTTGAACTTTGACCCCAGTGCGACATGCCTTAGCGGTGTCCAATCGGACCCAAATTTTATATGTGGTTACTTCTATTTTATTGCTATCAATTTAAGGTATGTGTTTCGTACAGGGGCATTTACCATTGCGCGTCTTAATGATCGCGCAGGCCAATGCGTCTGCCCGAATAAATTTACCGTTTGAAAATACTTTATTGAGTGCAGCTTGTCATGGCTTGCCTCGATTGAATGAGTTCATAAATAGAGAAAAGATTAATTTTGGAGTTGAGCGAGTGAGTTAGTTGTGGGCAAGACGCGGTGCCAGAGAAAAGTAAAAGTGTGCGAGTGCGAATATAATATGCAAAATATAATAATTGAATAAGCATCGTTGTGATCTGTAAATATAGATATGTATAGTGTGCTAGGGCAGTGTGCGTTATTTATTTAATAAAAAAGGTTTTTTTTTTGGCTTCGGCTTTTTTTCCCTTTAAAAGTATTAGTTTCATTAAGGTCGGTACTTATACACACACATAAGTATATGTATGTGTGAAACATTATGGTCCATGTCGAGCCAGATGGCGATCGGATGAAAAAAAAAAGAACTAATAAAATCCTTGGGTTGAGTGCGTCGTTGAATTAGAAAAAAAAGAGTGTTAAAATATCAACAAGTGTGTGCGCGGTATTTAAAATCGGAAAAGAAAAAAAGAAAATAATGATTAAGCTAAATAAAGATGAATTAAATAAGAGGTGAGCAAGACAAAGGAGCGAAGCCAAGGATAAATTTTTATACAGTCCACGGTATATGTATATATGTATGTATGGCGTTTTATGTACAATCAAGTAAATAGTGCAAGGGGCTATAAACATACATACATAGTCTGACAAGTAAATTGTGAATTGTGCGATATACATATGTATGTGGTGCAAATAAAATTAAGCATATACATATATATATAGCGGGGCATTTGCAAGAGCATGTTTTGGTTTGTTTTTTAAGTGCGCAAGTGTATAGTGTTTGGGGCTATACATAGTGGTGCGTGTAGAAGAAAACATATATATATATATGTATTGCTGTAAAGAGACTTTTGTGCAGGCATGTTGTGGTTTGTTTGGTTTTTTGGTGGGCAAGGGAATAGTGTTTGGGCTATATATGTATGTACATAGGTACATAGTTATGTGGTGCGTGAAAAAAGGTACAAATATATACCTATGTGTCAAGGCGATTGTGCGGGCATGTCATATTTTTGGTTTTTATGCAGAGGTAGATAGTGGTTGGTGCTATATGTACATAATTATGCGGTGCGTGCAAAATAAAGTATATATAAAGTAAGTATAAATATAAATATATACACACGCATGCCCACTTGCCAGACATACATATATGGATATGTATTCATGCATTGCTCAGAGATTTTCGCGATGCGTAATATCTACTTGCGAACTTATGTATATAAAAAAACCAAACTAGGCATGCCCGCACAAGCGCCATAAATATGTATATAATGTAAGTGTATACTTTATTTTGCACGCACCGCATAATTATGTACATATAGCACAACCACTATCTACCTCTGTGTAAATATGTACATATAGAAGAGTGCTAGTAAATATGTTGTAGAGTGCCAGTCGGTATACAAAAGAAATTGGCCAGAATTAGATATGGAAAATTAAAGTCAGAAACAGAATCGGTCCGCCAACACGTCAGTTGCGTGACGTACGTCAATTTTAGAGCAAATTCTATTTTGACGTATCATACACACACCCGCAGTCTACTTTGCTGTCAGTTATTTCGACGTACTGACGGACTGATTCTGCTGAACGCTTAAGGGTAGTTTGGTGCATAGTAAAAAAAAGGGAGGAAAAAGAATGGTGCAATGAAAAAATGTGTACGAGAAGTGGGCTAATGTGTGCAAAGAGTGGGCTTGTTTTTATCGCTAGCGATTAATAAATAAAAACCTGCAGGTTTTGGTGCTTATTTTGGCAATGGCATGGTTGATTGTGTGCTAGTTTGGAGGGGCACGGTTGAAGTGGGCCAGAGATCGAATATACATGCAAGCCAAAAACATATGTATACGGGTGCGAGAAATATGAAAAAAAGGTATGGGCAGTGAGATTGTTTTCAGAATTTTATTGGAGCAAAGAAAAGAGGGCATAGTATACATATGCTGGTGCAAGAAAGATAAACAAGGCTTTCATGTTGATTAGCAGTGATCTTGTTTATGGTGCGATATATATAAATAAATTTTGCATTGATTTGCAGTGAGCCTTTACTCAAAATTTTTATTGGAGCAAAGTAAAGAGGGCAGAGTATACATATGCTGGTGCAAGAAAGATAAACAAGGTTTTCATGTTGATTAGCAGTGATCTTGTTTATGGTGGAGTAAAGAAAAGAGGGCTAGAATATATACTGGTGCGAGATATATAAATAAATTTTGCATTGATTTGCAGTGAGCCTTTTCTCAAAATTTTAATTGGAGCAAAGTAAAGAGGGCAGAGTATACATATGCTGGTGCGAGAAATATAGACAAAGTTTTCATGCTGCTTAGCTGTAAACTTGTTTATATAATTTACAAGGAGCAAAGAAAAGAGGGCTAGAGTACATACTGGTGCGAGATATATAAATAAATTTCTGTGTTGATTGTCAGTGGGCAGTGAGTGTCACAGAATTTTATTGGAGCAAAGAAAAGAGTGCTAGATTTCGTGCTCTGTGTGCATATATGGGATAAGTTGTTGGGTTTGTTTTATTTCATTGCAGATACATTATGGTCTAAATGGTGAGTTAGCTGACCCGAAATACTGGGAACCGGAAAGCGTGCATATGTTACTTGGGGCTAGCTTAGTGGCAAGAATTGTCATTAAAGTGGTGCGAGATGGCTTGAATGGGGACAGCATTGGGCGTAGTAGTTTTTGGTGAATGTGCGCAAGGTTAAATGAGCTGCCAGGTGAGCTAGTATCAACAGTAAGTTACAACGTTAATTCAGAGCTAGACAAGTTACTCACAAGGTTCTGGGAAATGGAGCAAGTGAAAGAGTGCCCGGGCGAACAATAGAAGAGGAGTTGGTAGAGAAAATCTTCTTGAATATTTACTTCAGAGATAGCGATGGTAGATTCGTACTCACTATACCACTGAAAGAAGTCAGGGATATAGGGAATTCGAAAGAAATTGCGTTGCGAAGATTTCTATATTTATAGAAACGCTTGGAAAGGGAGCGAGAGCTGACGGCGAAATATATAGGATTTAAGAGAGAGAATGAAGAACTGGGGCATGTGAATATAGTGGATAAACATTCGTGGCAGAGTGAGTTGGCATATTATATCCCACATCACTGTGTGGTGAAAAAGTTTCGGTTTGTTTTTTGACGCAAGCTGCCGTACTAACAAAGGGATTTCCTTAAATGAGGTGCAATTACTAGGGGGCAAGTTGCATAAAGATTTGAGCGAGATAGTAATGCGATTCAGAAGGCATAGAATCGCATTTAGCGCAAATATCAAGATGATGTTTCACCAGATTGGGATTGCGAGATATCAATGGGACATGCAGAGAATTTTCTGGCGCGAGAGTAGAGAAGGAACATTGAGAAAATGAGTAGTGAAATTAAAAATTAGCTTTTTATAACCAAAATCGATAATAATATAGTCGAAGATATCACTTTTAAAATTTACTTTCGATTGAAAACCGCTTAGCGGTATCGGAAGGGAGTCAAAGTTAAAAGAAAAAATAACAATATTTGTAACTACATAACCTTCGAGACCACCTGAACCTATGGAGGGAAATAATACTGAGTGATATCTTCGACTATAGTATTATCGATTTGGGTTATTATAAGCTAATTTTGAACTTTGACCCCCGTGCGACATGCCTTAGCGGTGTCCAATCGGACCCAAATTTTATATGTGGTTACTTCTATTTTATTGCTCTCAATTTAAAGTATGTGTTTCGTACAACAAGGCCAATGCGTATGCCCGAATAAATTTACCGTTTGAAAATATTTTATTGAGTGCAGCTTGTCATGGCTTGCCTCGATTGAATGAGTTCATAAATAGAGAAAAGATTAATGTTGGAGTTGAGCGAGTGAGTTAGTTGTGGGCAAGACACGGTGCCAGAGAAAAGTAAAAGTGTGCGAGTGCGAATATAATATGCAAAATATAATAATTGAATAAGCATCGTTGTGATCTGTAAATATAGATATGTATAGTGTGCTAGGGCAGTGTGCGTTATTTATTTAATAAAAAAGGGTTTTTTTGGCTTCGGCTTTTTTTCCTTTAAAAGTATTAGTTTCATTAAGGTCGGTACTTATACACACACGTAAGTATATGTATGTGTGAAACATTATGGTCCATGTCGAGCCAGATGGCGATCGGATGAAAAAAAAAAGAACTAATAAAATCCTTGGGTTGAGTGCCTCGTTGAATTAGAAAAAAAAAGAGTGTTAAAATATCAACAAGTGTGTGCGCGGTATTTAAAATCGGAAAAGAAAATTAAAGAAAATAATGATAAAGCTAAATAAAGATGAATTAAATAAGAGGTGAGCAAGACAAAGGAGCGAAGCCAAGGATAAATTTTCATACAGTCCACGGTTAAAATGATAATAGGGGTGCGTGTAAAATGAAGTGTACATATATGTATATATGTATGTATGGCGTTTTATGTACAATCAAGTAAATAGTGCAAGGGGCTATAAACATACATTCATAGTCTGACAGTTGGAAAATTCAGTCTCCACTATATAACATCCCCCAACGGCACTAGGTTGATTGATTTCGCTGCTGCTCGCAATATGGTCATCAGTAGTACTAGGTTCCAGCATAAGCGAATACACCAAGCCACATGGCTGTCCCCTGATCAAAGAACTAGAAGCCAGATTGATCATGTCTTGATTGACGGCAGACATAGCTCCACCGTTCTGGACGTGCGTACACTGCGTGGTCCCAATATTGACTCTGACCATTATCTTGTCGCAGCCAAGATACGCACACGCCTCTGTGCAACGAAGAAAGTGCGCACAGTAACGGAAGGAAAGTTTGACGTCGAGAAGCTGCGCATGACACAGACAGCTGATAATTTCACAACTCGACTCTCACACCTGCTAGCAGAGGGCAATCCTCGACCTAACGATGTAACGGAGCAATGGAAGCATATCTCTCACTCATTGCGTACCGCCGCTGAGGCCACTATAGGGTTCCAGCGAGCCCGCAAGAACAACTGGTACGATGAGGAATGCAAGACTGCCACGAAAAAAAAGGACGCTGCCTACAAGGAGACGTTGCGAACGGGCGCAACCCTCAGTGTATGGCAACAATATCATGAGGCAAAGAAAGAAGAGAGACGCCTTTTCAGAAAAAAGAAAAGTGAGGCCGAAAGGCGTGAGTGTGAGGAGCTTGAGATGCTGGCTGACAGGAATGATGCCCGAAAATTCTATGAAAAGATCCGGCGGATGACGGAAGGTTTTAAGACCGGGGCAAGCTCCTGTAAAGACAATAATGGCGACCTGGTAACCGACGTACAAAGTGTACTTAAATTATGGAGGGAGCACTTCTCCCCACTGCTAAATGGCGAGGGAGACGTCGAACCCGATACCCCAATCCCTGACGATGGGAAAGTCGTCCCACCACCTGACTATGATGAAGTGAGGATAGCTATATCCCGGCTCAAAAACAACAAAGCGCCTGGAAAAGACGGGCTACCCGCCGAGCTGTTCAAACACGGAGGCGAAGAGCTGGTAAAAAGCATGCATCAGCTCTTATGCAGAATATGGTCAGACGAAAGCATGCCTCCGGATTGAAATTTAAGTGTGCTTTGCCCAATCCACAAAAAAGGCGATCCCGCTAACCGCACCAACTACCGCGGAATTAGTCTTCTTAATATCGCATATAAGGTTCTTTCTAGCGTGTTGTGTGAAAGGCTGAAGCCCATCGTAGACAAACTGATTGGACCTTATCAGTGTGGCTTTAGACCTGGTAAGTCTACCATCGACCAGATTTTCACGATACGCCAAATCCTGGAGAAGACCCATGATAAGAGAATCGACACTCACCATCTCTTTGTCGATTTTAAAGCCGCTTTTGACAGCGTAAAAAGGAGTTGCCTGTATGCCGCCATGTCTGAATTTGACTTCTCTGCAAAGCTTATACGGCTTTGCCAAATGACGTTGAGCAATACCAACAGCTCCGTCAGAATCAGGAAGGACCTCTCTGAGCCATTTGAAACCAAACGAGGCTTCAGACAGGGCGACTCCCTTTCATGCGATTTCTTCAATCTGATGCTGGAGAAGATAATTCGAGCAGCAGAGCTAAACCGCAATGGTACAATCTTTTACAAGAGCGTGCAATTGCTGGCGTATGCCGATGATATTGATATCATTGGCCTTAGCAACCGCGCCGTAAGCGCTGCCTTCTCTGGACTGGATAAGGAAGCGAAAAAAGTGGGTCTTGCCGTGAAGGAGGACAAGACGAAGTATTTGCTGTCATCAAAGAAAGAATCGGCGCACCTGCGCCTTGGCAGCCATGTCACTGTTGATAGTTACAAATTTGAAACTGTGAGGGACTTCGTCTATTTTGAAACCAGTATCAACACCGAAAATAATATCAGTCTAGAAATCCAGCGGAGAATCACTCTTGCCAACAAGTGCTACTTTGGACTGAGTAGGCAATTGAGAAGTAAAGTCCTCTCTCGAAGAACAAAGATCACGCTCTATAAGTCTCTCATCATACCTGTCCTGATGTATGGCTCAGACTCATGGACAATGTCAAGAGAAGATGAGATGGCCCTTGGAGTATTTGAGAGAAAAGTTCTGCGGAAGATTTATGGTCCTTCCCGTGATGCCAACGGCGAGTATCGAAGGAAATTTAACGACGAGCTGTACGAGCTCTACGCAGGTCTGACCATAGTCCAGCGAATTAAAGCCCAAAGACTCCGCTGGCTGGGCCATGTTATGCGAATGGACAAAGAAGCTCCAGCACAGAAGGTTTTCCTATCGTCGCCTGAATTCGGCAGCAGAGGAAGGGGGAGGCCTCGACTGAGATGGAAACAACAGGTGGAGGATGACTTGAACTCCCTTGGGGTTTCCAATTGGCGTCAGTTATCGCTAAAAAGGAATGACTGGCGTGCTTTGATACGAAACGGCCAAAATCGCTTAGGCGGTTAAGCGCCAATAAATGATGATGATAGTCTGACAAGTAAATTGTGAATTGTGCGAATACATATGTATGTGGTGCAAATAAAATTAAGCATATACATATATATATAGCGGGGCATTTGCAAGAGCATGTTTTGGTTTGTTTTTAAGTGCGCAAGTGTATAGTGTTTGGGGCCATATGTATATGTACAATGTACATTATACATAGTGGTGCGTGTAGAAGAAAACATATATATATGTATTGCTGTACAGGGACTTTTGTGCAGGCATGTTGTGGTTTGTTTGGTTTTTTGGTGGGCAAGGGAATAGTGTTTGGGCTATATATGTATGTACATAGGTATATAGTTATGTGGTGCGTGAAAAAAAGGTACAAATATATACCTATGTGGCAAGGCGTTTGTGGGGGCATGTCATATTTTTGGGTTTTATGCAGAGGTAGATAGTGGTTGGTGCTATATGTACATAATTATGCGGTGCGTGCAAAATAAAGTATATATAAAGTAAGTATAAATATAAATATATACACACGCATGCCCACTTGCCAGACATACATATATGGATATGTATTCATGCATTGCTCAGAGATTTTCGCGATGCGTAATATCTACTTGCGCACTTATGTATATAAAAAACCAAACTAGGCATGCCCGCACAAGCGCCATAAATATGTATATAATGTAAGTGTATACTTTATTTACCTACCTCTGTGTAAATATGTACATATAGAAGAGTGCTAGTAAATATGTTGTAGAGTGCCAGTCGGTATACAAAAGAAATTGGCCAGAATTAGATATGGAAAATTAAAGTGAGAAACAGAATCGGTCCGCCAACACGTCAGTTACGTGACGTACGTCAATTTTAGAGCAAATTCTATTTTGACGTATCATACAAACACCCGCAGTCAACTTTGCTGTCAGTTATTTCGACGTACTGACGGACTGATTCTGCTGAACGCTTAAGGGTAGTTTGGTGCATAGTAAAAAAAAGGGAGGAAAAAGAATGGTGCAATGAAAAAATGTGTGCGAGAAGTGGGCTAATGTGTGCAAAGAGTGGGCTTGTTTTTATCGCTAGCGATTAATAAATAAAAACCTGCAGGTGTTGGTGCTTATTTTGGCAATGGCATGGTTGATTGTGTGCTAGTTTTGAGGGGCACGGTTGAAGTGGGCCAGAGATCGAATATACATGCAAGCCAAAAACATATGTATACGGGTGCGAGAAATATGAAAAAAAGGTATGGGCAGTGAGATTGTTTTCAGAATTTTATTGGAGCAAAGAAAAGAGGGCATAGTATACATATGCTGGTGCAAGAAAGATAAACAAGGTTTTCATGTGGATTAGCAGTGATCTTGTTTATGGTGGAGCAAAGAAAAGAGGGCGAATATATACTGGTGCGATATATATAAATAAATTTTGCATTGATTTGCAGTGAGCCTTTACTCAAAATTTTTATTGGAGCAAAGTTAAGAGGGCAGAGTATACATATGGTGGTGCAAGAAAGATAAACAAGGTTTTCATGTTGATTGTGTTGGTGCTTATTTTGGCAATGGCATGGTTGATTGTGTGCTAGTTTTGAGGGGCACGGTTGAAGTGGGCCAGAGATCGAATATACATGCAAGCCAAAAACATATGTATACGGGTGCGAGAAATATGAAAAAAGGGTATGGGCAGTGAGATTGTTTTCAGAATTTTATTGGAGCAAAGAAAAGAGGGCATAGTATACATATGCTGGTGCAAGAAAGATAAACAAGGTTTTCATGTTGATTAGCAGTGATCTTGTTTATGGTGGAGCAAAGAAAAGAGGGCGAATATATACTGGTGCGATATATATAAATAAATTTTGCATTGATTTGCAGTGAGCCTTTACTCAAAATTTTTATTGGAGCAAAGTAAAGAGGGCAGAGTATACATATGCTGGTGCAAGAAAGATAAACAAGGTTTTCATGTTGATTAGCAGTGATCTTGTTTATGGTGGAGCAAAGAAAAGAGGGCTAGAATATATACTGGTGCGAGATATATAAATAAATTTTGCATTGATTTGCAGTGAGCCTTTTCTCAAAATTTTTATTGGAGCAAAGTAAAGAGGGCAGAGTATACATATGCTGGTGCGAGAAATATAGACAAAGTTTTCATGCTGCTTAGCTGTAAACTTGTTTATATAATTTACAAGGAGCAAAGAAAAGAGGGCTAGAGTACATACTGGTGCGAGATATATAAATTCTGTGTTGATTGTCAGTGGGCAGTGAGTGTCACAGAAACATTATGGTCTAAATGGTGAGTTAGCTGACCCGAAATACTGGGAACCGGAAAGCGTGCATATGTTACTTGGCTAGCTTAGTGGCAAGAATTGTCATTAAAGTGGTGCGAGATGGCTTAAATGGGGACAGCATTGGGCGTACTAGTTTTTGGTGAATGTGCGCAAGGTTAAATGAGCTGCCAGGTGAGCTAGTATCAACAGTAAGTTACAACGTTAATTCAGAGATAGACAAGTTACTCACAAGGTTCTGTTTGGTGCGAGATGGCTTGAATGGTGACAGCATTGGGCGTAGTAGTTTTTGGTGAATGTGCGCAAGGTTAAATGAGCTGCCAGGTGAGCTAGTATCAACAGTAAGTTACAACGTTAATTCAGAGCTAGACAAGTTAATCACAAGGTTCTGGGAAATGGAGCAAGTGTAAGAGGGCCCGGGGCGAACAATAGAAGAGGAGTTGGTAGAAAAAATCTTCTTGAATATTTACTTCAGAGATAGCGATGGTAGATTCGTACTCACTATACCCCTGAAAGAAGTCAGGGATATAGGGAGTTCGAAGGAAATTGCGTTGCGAAGATTTCTATATTTAGAGAAACGCTTAGAAAGGGAGCGAGAGCTGAGGGCGAAATATATAGGATTTAAGAGAGAGAATGAAGAACTGGGGCATATGAATATAGTGGATAAACATTCGGGGCAGAGTGAGTTGGCATATTATATCCCACATCACTGTGTGGTGAGAAAGTTTCGGTTTGTTTTTTGACGCAAGCTGCCGTACTAACAAAGGGATTTCTTTAAATGAGGTGCAATTACTAGGGGGCAAGTTGCAGAAAGGTTTGAGCGAGATAGTAAAGACACCAGAGCTTCCAAATGTTATAACAAAACGGGTTGTGGTGAGCTGTGTGGGTCAACTATTTGATCAAAATGGCTACATTTCTCCAGTAATTGTAATAGGAAAAATCCTGATACAGGACTTATGGGGCTTAAAGTTAGAGTGGGATGAAAAATTACCATCGGAGCTAGAAGCGAGAGTCAAAGATTATTGGAGCGAGATGAGAAAGCTTGAAGATTTCAGGATACCGGTACGGCTTGGTACACATTCTTTGGGGCAAGTAGAGCTACGCGATTTCGCTGATGCGTCTGAATCAGCCCATGGGGCAGTTATATATGCTCGAACGGTACAAGATAACGGAAAGGTTGGATGCAGATTAATAGTATCCAAAACTAGTAAAGAAAGTGACGACACCGAGGTTGGAGTTGTCAACTTGTGAGCCTTTGTCCAGATTACTGCTGGAAGTCAAAGGGCGACGAACTGGGGCGAGATCAATTATACCTTGTAGACAGATTCGCTGGTTGCACTGTATTGGTTGGAAAAGATACCAAGAAATTTGAAAACTTTGTAGCTAATTGAGTTTCAACCATTCAGGATAACACCACAGCGAAAAACTGGTAACATGTAAGGTCGGAAAATAATCCTGCCGACTTATTAAGTAGAGGCTTAAGGCCTGGTGAGCTAGTGGGCAGTGGGCTTTGGTTGAATGGCCCAGAGTGGCTATCTCTTCCTAGGGCGCAATAGCCAGCAGATAAGTTCCAACAAGCTAAAATAAGAGATTACAAAGATACACAAGTGGAACTGAAAGTAAATATCATAAACACCTATCGGGCGGAGCTAGAGATTTTTGTGTCAAAAATGGGGGGAAGGGTGAGCTGATACATCTTACCCAATACAAGAATAACTTGGAGGGCAACTTGAATGTATTTAGGTATGTAAAGCGATTCATTGATACGATGAAATAATGGTGGGCGACTCGTGATAGGAGCAAAATACCGTGTAAGAGGCGTAGACCAAGATGCATGAAGGCAAGACCAGACTTGCAAACGGAGCATGAGAAATTGTGGGCAATGGAAGATTCACAGCAAAAGTACTTCTCCAGAGAGATGGCACTGGTAAAGAACGAGAGCAGACTCCCGGAGCTCAGTAAAATAGAATTATTGCATCCGATATTAGATAAAAATGGTATTTTGAGAGCTAGAGGGCGATTGGCTGGAGCGGGGCTAGAATATGAGGCAAGGCATCAAGCGATTGTCGCTAAAGGTTCCATGTTAGCTTATTTGATAGCTGACTATGGTCATAGACAGACTAAGCATGGGGCGGTGCAAGTAATGACTAATTACATCAGGCAGAAATATTGGATTCCATGATTAAGAGATGAGCTCAGGAAATGTCTGCATAAATGTATAGTATGTGTGCGATACAACTACAAGCTTGAACAGCAATTGATGGCGGTTTACCAGCTGAGAGGGTGCATGTGGGCAAGCCATTCCTACATTGTGGGCTAGATTATGCAGGACCATTCGGAGTGCGTGTGAGGGTGCGAGACGACTATATTGATAGAACAAAATTTTGTTTCGTTGTGTTTTTATGCTTAAAAACTCGACCTGTTCACTTTGACTTGGTGCTTGATCTAAAGATGCAATCGTCTATTGCATGCTATGGAAGATTTTTAGGAAGACGTGGGCGATGTGCAAAGCTTCTTAGTGATAAAGCGACGACGTTTGTTTGGGCTAGTAAAATGACGAAGAGAGCAGTTGATCACTGAGGGGGCAAGATACATTGGAGCATTTGGCAATGAAAGGAACTGAGTGGCGCTCTATGATTCCAGCTACACCACATCAAGGTGTGATCCATGAGGCAGCCGTGAAATCCATGAAATTCCATTTTGTGGGCCAGAAAACTCTGGCACAAGACCAGCTAGCAACGCTTTTGGTAGAGATTGAGGCTATATGATACAGCATTTTTGGAACCGATGGTAAGTTGACTACTTGAACCGAAAGATATGGCGCAGGGTGCGAGAGAATCTTAAAGTGGGGCAAATGGTTATAATCAAAGCAGAAAACTTTCCAACCCAATGGGTATTGAGGCGAATAGTTGAGCTGGTCCGTAGTAATGACAAACTAGTTCCATATGTTGTGGTGCAGACAAAAACAAGCAAACTAAGACGACCTGTACAAGAGCTTTGCGTATTACCCGTGGAAGCAGACATGGCGGAGCAGCAGTGAAGAGAAAGTCTTCGGGGCTAGATAATTACATCATTACATTTGTATTTAGTTTGGTTAGAAAACCATAGGTTTTCGCTGGCACTGTTTCGTACAGGGGCATTGGCCATTGCGCGTCTTAATGGTCGCGCAGGGCAATGCGTATGCCCGAATAAATTTACCGTTTGAAAATACGTTATTGAGTGCAGCTTGTCATGGTTTGCCTCGCTTGAATAAGTTCGTAAATAGAGAAAAGAATAATGTTGGAGTTGAGCGAGTGAGTTAGTTGTGGGCAAGACGCGGTGCCAGAGAAAAGTAAAAGTTTGCGAGTGCGAATATGCAAAATATAATAATTGAATAAGCATCGTTGTGATCTGTAAATATAGATATGTATAGTAGAGCGTATCACGGTGTATGGAGGAAAAAAAGTTGAAAATGTCCCCCCCCCCCCCCCCACAGTTTGAACACTTACCTTATGAGGTTTTCAAAAAAAAAAATTTAATTTTTTTGTCACCCTGTAAAAACAGCGAAAGTGATACATTTTAAGAAAGGTATTCACCAAGGCAAGATTTCATACATAGAAACTTTTAGCCCTTCATGCCAAGTTCAGTTTTTATTCTATTTTTTAAAACCAACACCCTGTATTTGAAAAAAAAAAAAAAATTTCAGGAAAACTAAGAAAAAAAGATTATTACCTGCATGTAATGAGGAAATAAATGTAATGCACTTATGCTAAATCTTTCCTTGACTCCAATTTGCTGTAACGTTCTCGGCTACTTAGTTTAGCGAATATATAACCCAGGCGTTCCTCGTCGGCAACTTCTGTACAAGAATCACTTACTACGTGAACAAATCGCTCAGTATTTTGAGAATGGCATAGAAAATCTAAGTAAATTAATAGGTTATAATTAGTATAATTAGTATCAATCACTGCTGTTTGGAAATATTACCAGGTATTTTTATAACATCATTAGAATTTTGTAGTTCCTCCAAGTCCGTATCAGAATAAAATTGCAAGCATGGTGGCTCTGTAATTCCAAATGAGCTCCAATCGATCATTTGAGTGTACGATGTACTATAGAAATCTATAGCACATTTGGGAACGAAGAATTTCCTAATTGAAGCTGGAGGATTCTTTCGCGCTGCAATAATTTTCGCATATCGTCGCCTAAGAGTGTAAACCTGCCAAATCCGTCCCAAACCAAAATTGACCTTTTGATGCAGTTTGAAATAGTAGCCGATTCCGCACTTGCCAAGCAAAAAAAATCTGTCAATATAAATATGTAAATGTAAAATATTGTTTGATGAGAAAAGCTGCTAAGTACAACGCGATCAAGCTCAACTGCTAAATCCAATATATTGTGCTTTTACGTTCGGTTATTGTTTAATTTTAGTGAATTATTTTATTCCAAGGTAATAGCCATTTTTATTGGTATTAGAATTGATTCAAATAATTTGTGATTTAACAGATGAATGACGTTGCAGCTGAAGTGAATGTACATAAGTATCATCAATGGAAATAGTGATCCAGAAGTGCCAATTCCACCAACAATTTCAAATAGATTTAATGAGGTAGCCGACCCCATACCAGACGAAAGTGACACAGAATCATATAAATAAATAAATCATATATAAATCATATATATCATATCGTGTTTTCAGGTTTTCTCAAGAGATATATATATGTTGACGACCCGGAAAAACGAACACAGGATAATGAGAAGGATATTAGGGCATGTACCTGGAATGTCCGGACCCTTTCAAGGGATGGTACCGCTGCCCGACTGGTTGATGTCCTCGTTAACGCAAAGGCTGACATCACCGCCCTGCAGGAAATGCGATGGACGGGACAAGGAAAGACGACCATCGGACCTTGTGACTTATACTACAGTGGCCAGACACGCGGCAAAGCGCGTGGTGTAGGATTCGTGGTGGGAAAGAGACTTCGCCGACAAGTACTAGCGTTCACCCCCGTGGACGAGCGTCTCGCTGCGATCCGCATCAAAGCGAAATTTTTCAACATAACATTTATCTGCGCCTATGCGCCGACTGAGGAGACGGACGACGCAGAGAAGGATTCCTTCTACGATAAACTTGAACAGACTTATGATCGCTGCCCCCAACATGATATCAAAATCGTGCTCGGCGACTTTAATGCGAAGGTGGGCAAGGAAGGAGTCTTTGGTCCAACAGTTGGAAAATTTAGTCTCCATGATATAACATCCCCCAACGGCACTAGGTTGATTGATTTCGCCGCTGCTCGCAATAAGGTCATCAGTAGTACCAGGTTCCAGCATAAACGAATACACCAAGCCACATGGCTGTCTCCTGATCAAAGAACAAGAAACCAGATTGATCATGTCATGATCGACGGCAGACATAGCTCCACCGTTCTGGACGTGTGTACCCTTCGTGGTCCCAATATCGACTCGGACCATTATCTTGTTGCAGCCAAGATACGCACACGCCTCTGTGTAGCAAAGAAAGTGCGCACAGTAACGGAACGAAAGTTTGACGTCGAGAAGCTACGCACGACACAGACAGCTGACAATTTCTCCACTCGACTCTCACACCTGCTATCGGAGAGCAATCCTCGACCTAACGATGCAACCGAGCAATGGAAGCATATCTCTCACTCATTACGTACCGCCGCTGAGGCCACTATAGGGTTCCAGCGAGCCCGCAAAAACAACTGGTACGATGAGGAATGCAGCACTGCCTCGGACAAAAAGGACGCTGCCTACAGGGAGACGTTGCGAACGGGCGCAACCCGCAGTGTATGGCAACGCTATCGTGAGGCAAAGAAGGAAGAGAGACGCCTTTTCAGAAAAAAGAAACGTGAGGCCGAAAGGCGTGAGTGTGAGGAGCTTGAGATGCTGGCTGACAGGAATGATGCCCGAAAATTCTATGAAAAGATCCGGCGGATGACGGAAGGTTTTAAGACCGGGGCAAGTTCCTGTAAGGACAATAATGGCGACCTGGTAACCGACGTACAGAGTGTACTTAAATTATGGAGGGAGCACTTCTCCTCACTGCTAAATTGCGAGGGAGACCTCGAACCCGATACCCCAATTCCTGACGATGGAAAAGTCGTCCCACCACCTGACTATGATGAAGTGAGGATAGCTATATCCCGGCTCAAAAACAACAAAGCGCCTGGAAAAGACGGACTACCCGCCGAGCTGTTCAAACACGGAGGCGAAGAGCTGGTAAAAAGCATGCATCAGCTCTTATGCAGAATATGGTCAGACGAGTGCATGCCTCCAGATTGGAATTAAATGTGCTCTGCCCAATCCACAAGAAAGGCGATCCCGCTAACCGCACCAACTACCTCGGAATCAGCCTTCTTAATATCGCATATAAGGTTCTTTCTAGCGTATTGTGTGAAAGACTGAAGCCCATCGTAGACAAGCTGATTGGACCTTATCAGTGTGGCTTTAGACCTGGTAAGTCTACCATCGAACAGATTTTCACGATACGCCAAATCCTGGAGAAGACCCATGATAAAAGAATCGACACACACCATCTCTTTGTCGATTTCAAAGCCGCTTTTGACAGCGCAAAAAGGAGTTGCCTGTATGCCGCCATCTCTGAATTTGACTTCCCTGCAAAGCTTATACGGCTTTGCCAAATGACGTTGAGCAATACTAACAGCTCCGTCAGAGTCGGGAAGGACCTCTCTGAGCCATTTGAAACCAAACGAGGCTTCAGACAGGGCGACTCCCTTTCGTGCGATTTTTTCAACCTGATGCTGGAGAAGATAATTCGAGCAGCAGAGCTAAACCGCAATGGTACAATCTAATACAAGAGCGTGCAATTGCTGGCGTATGCCGATGATATTGATATCATTGGCCTTAACAACCGCGCCGTAAGCGCTGCCTTCTCTGGACTGGATAAAGAAGCGAAAAAAGTGGGTCTTGCGGTCAACGAGGACAAGACGAAGTATTTGCTGTCATCAAAGAAAGAATCGGCGCACCTGCGCCTTGGCAGCCACGTCACTGTTGATAGTTACAAATTTGAAACTGTGAGGGACTTCGTCTATTTGGGAACCAGCATTAACACCGAAAATAATATCAGTCTAGAAATCCAACGGAGAATCACTCTTGCGAACAAGTGCTACTTTGGACTGAGTAGGCAATTGAGAAGTAAAGTCCTCTCTCGAAGAACAAAGATCACGCTCTATAAGTCTCTCATCATACCTGTCCTGATGTATGGCTCAGATTCATGGACAATGTCAAGAGAAGATGAGATGGCCCTTGGAGTATTTGAGAGAAAAGTTCTCCGGAAGATTTATGGTCCTTCCCGTGATGCCGACGGCGAGTATCGAAGGAGATTTAACGATGAGCTGTACGAGCTTTACGCAGATCTGACCATAGTCCAGCGAATTAAAGCCCAAAGGCTCCGCTGGCTGGGTCACGTCATGCGAATGGACAAAGAAGCTCCAGCCCAGAAGGTTTTCCAATCGTCACCCGAATTCGTCAGCAGAGGAAGGGGGATGCCTCGACTGAGATGGAAACAACAGGTGGAGGATGACTTGAACTCCCTTGGGGTTTCCAATTGGCGTCAGTTATCGCTAAAAAGGAATGACTGGCGTGCTTTGATAGGCGACGGCCAAAATCGCTTAGGCGGTTAAGCGCCAATAAATGATGATGAAGAGATATAAAAACAAATTTCTAATGAACTTTAGTTATTACCTTTAGCTTTTAATACCTGAACATTTCGTTTTGTTATTTTCATACTAAGGGTGTCTGCTGATGGATCTTCTTAGCCATTACATTTTTTTAAGGTAAATTTTCGTATATTTTTTGGAAGTTTTTTCAAGCAACTTTTACATAGTCTTAAAGTTGAAGCTTCCAACTTTCCAACAAAAAAAAACCGCGTGCAATTATCGTAACTATCAAAAAATAAAAAAGGGAATTTTTTTTTGTCATACAGAAAAACTGCTAAATCCTGTTAAGTTATAAATTTGCCAATAAAACCATAAAAACGTTATTTCTTTCTTTCTTTTTGGATTGGGGCTATACAACGTCAGGCGATTAGCAAACTATATGCAGGATTCGACCCTTAGGCTAACATTTAAGGATATATTTAGTTTTTTGCCTCTACTGTAAAATATGTTTTTTGGTCGTTAGCAGGTTTACACTCTTAGGCGACGATATCCTTCTGATCGAATTTCTTTCGCGTCACAAGTTTCTGTTTCGGTTACCATTGATAATAAAATATTTTCTGGGTGAAAAAAGTATGAATTATTTTCTACAACCGGTCGTATAGCTAATTGTACGTCAAGTGGTAATTCTCGTAACCACGAAATGTATTTGAAGACATTTCTGCTTCCATCAACTGCTGATGGCCTTTGTTTCACCAGAAACCAGAATGGTGCATAAACTTTTACCACAAATTCCGCGAGATTCTGAAGATAATTACATGGTTTTTTTTTGTTACATAGAGACGTAAAATTCTGCATCCAGTTGACAGCCATCGGGCAGTGCTAACCACGCTAGGTTTCAAACTAGCTAATTGTTCATCACAAATACCACCATTAACAGAGGTAGATAGTGGTTGGTGCTATATGTACATAATTATGCGGTGCGTGCAAAATAAAGTATATATAAAGTAAGTATAAATATAAATATATACACACGCATGCCCACTTGCCAGACATACATATATGGATATGTATTCATGCATTGCTCAGAGATTTTCGCGAAGCGTAATATCTACTTGCGCACTTATGTATATAAAAAAAACCAAACTAGGCATGCCCGCACAAGCGCCATAAATATGTATATAATGTAAGTGTATACTTTATTTTGCACGCACCGCATAATTACCAACCACTATCTACCTCTGTGTAAATATGTACATATAGAAGAGTGCTAGTAAATATGTTGTAGAGTGCCAGTCGGTATACAAAAGAAATTGGCCAGAATTAGATATGGAAAATTAAAGTGAGAAACAGGATCGGTCCGCCAACACGTCAGTTGCTTGACGTACGTCAATTTTAGAGCAAATTCTATTTTGACGTATCCGTCGTATCTGGCGTTACTCATACAAACACCCGCAGTCTACTTTGCTGTCAGTTATTTCGACGTACTGACGGACTGATTCTGCTGAACGCTTAAGGGTAGTTTGGTGCATAGTGCATGTAAACTTGTTTATATAATTTACAAGGAGCAAAGAAAAGAGGGCTAGAGTACATACTGGTGCGAGATATATAAATAAATTTCTGTGTTGATTGTCAGTGGGCAGTGAGTGTCACAGAATTTTATTGGAGCAAAGAAAAGAGTGCTAGATTTCGTGCTCTGTGTGCATATATGGGATAAGTTGTTGGGTTTGTTTTATTTCATTGCAGATACATTATGGTCTAAATGGTGAGTTAGCTGACCCGAAATACTGGGAATCGGAAAGCGTGCATATGTTACTTGGGGCTAGCTTAGTGGCAAGAATTGTCATTAAAGTGGTGCGAGATGGCTTGAATGGGGACAGCATTGGGCGTAGTAGTTTTTGGTGAATGTGCGCAAGGTTAAATGAGCTGCCAGGTCAGCTAGTATCAACAGTAAGTTACAACGTTAATTCAGAGCTAGACAAGTTACTCACAAGGTTCTGGGAAATGGAGCAAGTGTAAGAGGGCCCGGGGCGAACAATAGAATAGGAGTTGTAAGAAAAAATCTTCTTGAATATTTACTTCAGAGATAGCGATGGTAGATTCGTACTCACTATACCCCTGAAAGAAGTCAGGGATATAGGGAGTTCGAAGGAAATTGCGTTGCGAAGATTTCTATATTTAGAGAAACGCTTAGAAAGGGAGCGAGAGCTGAGGGCGAAATATATAGGATTTAAGAGAGAGAATGAAGAACTGGGGCATATGAATATAGTGGATAAACATTCGGGGCAGAGTGAGTTGGCATATTATATCCCACATCACTGTGTGGTGAAAAAGTTTCGGTTTGTTTTTTGACGCAAGCTGCCGTACTAACAAAGGGATTTCTTTAAATGAGGTGCAATTACTAGGGGGCAAGTTGCAGAAAGATTTGAGCGAGATAGTAATGCGATTCAGAAGGCATAGAATCGCATTTAGCGCAAATATCAAGATGATGTTTCACCAGATTGGAATTGCGAGAGATCAATGGGACATGCAGAGAATTTTCTGGCGCGAGAGTAGAGAAGGACCATTGAGGGAATATTGGCTAACAGTAGTGACATATGGTATGACATCATCAGCATACAATGCTGTGAGATTAGTTATACAGTGTGCTAGAGACGCGCAAGACGACCATCCATGGCAGAGGCTATCATAAATGACATGTACTTGGATGATTGCGTGACTGGGGCAAATAGTGAGCTAGATGCGATCATGCTGGCACAGCAGATGGATCGCATCTTAAAGAGTGCTGGTTTCAGCCTCCGCAAGTGGAGGTCGAATAGTAAGGAGCTTATGAGGGCGCTAGATTCTAGTGAGCAAGACTTTTAAAATTCGAAGACGAAACAAGGGTGCTAGGGTTGGTATGG
The DNA here is from genome assembly GCA_964058755.1 of Campiglossa producta. NCBI lineage: Eukaryota > Metazoa > Arthropoda > Insecta > Diptera > Tephritidae > Campiglossa > Campiglossa producta. The sequence goes on along the minus strand of CAXKVI010000004.1, from coordinate 54,109,641 downwards.
TTGGTATCACCAGACCAGTATGCATTTGTCGTAAAGACACCAGAGCTTCCAAATGTTATAACAAAACGGGTTGTGGTGAGCTGTGTGGGTCAACTATTTGATCAAAATGGCTACATTTCTCCAGTAATTGTAATAGGAAAAATCCTGATACAGGACTTATGGGGCTTAAAGTTAGAGTGGGATGAAAAATTACCATCGGAGCTAGAAGGGAGAGTCAAAGATTATTGGAGCGAGATGAGAAAGCTTGAAGATTTCAGGATACCGATACGGCTTGGTACACATTCTTTGGGGCAAGTAGAGCTACGCGATTTCGCTGATGCGTCTAAATCAGCCCATGGGGCAGTTATATATGCTCGAACGGTACAAGATAACGGAAAGGTTGGGTGCAGATTAATAGTATCCAAAACTAGTAAAGAAAGTGACGACACCGAGGTTGGAGTTGTCAACTTGTGAGCCTTTGTCCAGATTACTGCTGGAAGTCAAAGGGCGACGAACTGGGGCGAGATCAATTATACCTTGTTGACAGATTCGCTGGTTGCACTGTATTGGTTGGAAAAGATACCAAGAAATTTGAAAACTTTGTAGCTAATTGAGTTTCAACCATTCAGGATAACACCACAGCGAAAAACTGGTAACATGTAAGGTCGGAAAATAATCCTGCCGACTTATTAAGTAGAGGCTTAAGGCCTGGTGAGCTAGTGGGCAGTGGGCTTTGGTTGAATGGCCCAGAGTGGCTATCTCTTCCTAGGGCGCAATAGCCAGCAGATAAGTTCCAACAAGCTAAAATAAGAGATTACAAAGATACACAAGTGGAACTGAAAGTAAATATCATAAACACCTATCGGGCGGAGCTAGAGATTTGTGTGTCAAAAATGGGGGGAAGGGTGAGCTGATACATCTTACCCAATACAAGAATAACTTGGAGGGCATCTTGAATGTATTTAGGTATGTAAAGCGATTCATTGATACGATGAAATAATGGTGGGCGACTCGTGATAGGAGCAAAATACCGTGTAAGAGGCGTAGACCAAGATGCATGAAGGCAAGACCAGACTTGCAGACGGAGCATGAGAAATTGTGGGCAATGGAAGATTCACAGCAAAAGTACTTCTCCAGAGAGATGGCACTGGTAAAGAACGAGAGCAGACTCCCGGAGCTCAGTAAAATAGAATTATTGCATCCGATATTAGATAAAAATGGTATTTTGAGAGCTAGAGGGCGATTGGAGCGGGGCTAGAATATGAGGCAAGACATCAAGCGATTGTCGCTAAAGGTTCCATGTTAGCTTATTTGATAGCTGACTATGGTCATAGACAGACTAAGCATGGGGCGGTGCAAGTAATGACTAATTATATCAGGCAGAAATATTGGATTCCACGATTAAGAGATGAGCTCAGGAAATGTCTGCATAAATGTATAGTATGTGTGCGATACAACTACAAGCTTGAACAGCAATTGATGGCGGTTTACCAGCTGAGAGGGTGCATGTGGGCAAGCCATTCCTACATTGTGGGCTAGATTATGCAGGACCATTCGGAGTGCGTGTGAGGGTGCGAGACGACTATATTGATAGAACAAAATTTTGTTTCGTTGTGTTTGTATGCTTAAAAACTCGACCTGTACACTTTGACTTGGTGCTTGATCTAAAGATGTAATCGTCTATTGCATGCCATGGAAGATTTTTAGGAAAACGTGGGCGATGTGCAAAGCTTCTTAGTGATAAATCGACGACGTTTGTTGGGGCTAGTAAAATGATGAAGAGAGCAGTTGATCACTGAGGGGGCAAGATACATTGGAGCATTTGGCAATGAAAGGAACTGAGTGGCGCTCTATGATTCTAGCTATGATCCATGAGGCAGCCGTGAAATCCATGAAATTCCATTTTGTGGGCCAGAAAACTCTGGCACAAGACCAGCTAGCAACGCTTTTGGTAGAGATTGAGGCTATATGATACAGCATTTTTGGAACCGATGGCAAGTTGACTACTTGAACCGAAAGATATGGCGCAGGGTGCGAGAGAATATTAAAGTGGGGCAAATGGTTATAATCAAAGCAGAAAACTTTCCAACCCAATGGGTATTGAGGCGAATAGTCGAGCTGGTCCGTAGTAATGACAAACTAGTTCCATATGTTGTGGTGCAGACAAAAACAAGCAAACTAAGACGACCTGTACAAGAGCTTTGCGTATTACCCGTGGAAGCAGACATGGCGGAGCAGCAGTGAAGAGAAAGTCTTCGGGGCTAGATAATTACATCATTACATTTGTATTTAGTTTGGTTAGAAAACCATAGGTTTTCGTTGGCACTGTTTCGTACAGGGCCATTGGCCATTGCGCGTCTTAATGGTCGCGCAGGGCAATGCGTCTGCCCGAATAAATTTACCGTTTGAAAATACGTTATTGAGTGCAGCTTGTCATGGTTTGCCTCGCTTGAATAAGTTCATAAATAGAGAAAAGAATAATGTTGGAGTTGAGCGATTGAGTTAGTTGTGGGCAAGACGCGGTGCCAGAGAAAAGTAAAAGTTTGCGAGTGCGAATATGCAAAATATAATAATTGAATAAGCATCGTTGTGATCTGTAAATATAGATATGTATAGTAGAGCGTATCACGGTGTATGGAGGAAAAAAAGTTGAAAATGTACCCCCCCCCCCCCCAGTTTGAACAGTTACCTTATGAAGTTTTCAAAAAAAAAATTTTAATTTTTTTGTCACCCTGTAAAAACAGCGAAATTTGTTTTTTTCTATAATTTCTATATTTCTCATTCGATTTTCAAAAGTGATACATTTTTAGAAAGGTATTCACCAAGGCAAGATTTCATACATAGAAACTTTTAGCCCTTCATGCCAAGTTCAGTTTTTATTCTATTTTTTGAAACCAACACCCTGTATTTGAAAAAAAAAAAAATTTCCGGAAAACTAAGAAAAAAAGATTATTACCTGCATGTAATGAGGAAACAAATGTAATGCACTTATGCTAAATCTTTCCTTGACTCCAATTTGCTGTAACGTTCTCGGCTACTTAGTTTAGCGAATATATAACCCAGGCGTTCCTCGTCGGCAACTTCTGTACAAGAATCACTTACTACGTGAACAAATCGCTCAGTATTTTGAGAATGGCATAGAAAATCTAAGTACATTAATAGGTTATAATTAGTATAATTAGTATCAATCACTGCTGTTTGGAAATATTAACCAGGTATTTTTATAACATCATTAAATTTTGTAGTTCCTCCAAGTCCGTATCAGAATAAAATTGCAAGCATGGTGGCTCTGTAATTCCAAATGAGCTCCAATCGATCATTTGAGTGTACGATGTACTATAGAAATCTATAGCACATTTGGGAACGAAGAATTTCCTAATTGAAGCTGGAGGATTCTTTCGCGTTGCAATAATTATCGCATATCGTCGCCTAAGAGTGTAAACCTGCCAAATCCGTCCCAAACCAAAATTGACCTTTTGATGCAGTTTGAAATAGTAGCCGATTCCGCACTTGCCAAGCAAAAAAAATCTGTCAATATAAATATATAAATGTAAAATATTGTTTGATGAGAAAAGCTGCTAAGTACAACGCGATCAAGCTCAACTGCTAAATCCAATATATTGTGCTTTTACGTTCGGTTATTGTTTAATTTTAGTGAATTATTTTATTCCAAGGTAATAGCCATTTTTATTGGTATTAGAAATGATTCAAATAATTTGTGATTTAACAGATGAATGACGTTGCAGCTGAAGTGAATGTACATAAGTATCATCAATGGAAACAGTGATCCAGAAGTGCCAATTCCACCAACAATTTCAAATAGATTTAATGAGGTGGCCGACCCCATACCAGACGAAAGTGACACAGAATCATATAAATAAATAAATCATATATAAATCATATATATCATATCGTGTTTTCAGGTTTTCAGGTTTTCTCAGAGATATAAAAACAAATTTCTAATGAACTTTAGTTATTACCTTTAGCTTTTAATACCTGAACATTTCGTTTTGTTATTTTCATCCTAAGGGTGTCTGCTGATGCATCTTCTTAGCCATTACATTTTTTTAAGGTAAATTTTCGTATATTTTTTGGAAGTTTTTCAAGCAACTTTTAAATAGTCTTAAAGTTGAAGCTTCCAACTTTCCAACAAAAAAAAATCGCGTGCAATTATCGTAACTATCAAAAAATAAAAAAGGGAATTTTTTTTGTCATACAGAAAAACTGCTAAATCCCTTTTTAGTTTTGAAAATCAAAAAAACTAAAACCTGTTAAGTTATAAATTTGCCAATAAAACCATAAAAACGTTATTTCTTTCTTTCTTTTTGGATTGGGGCTATACAACGTCAGGCGATTAGCAAACTATATGCAGGATTCGACCCTTAGGCTAACATTTAAGGATATATTTAGTTTTTTGCCTCTACTGTAAAATATGTTTTTTGGTCGTTAGCAGGTTTACACTCTTAGGCGACGATATCCTTCTGATCGAATTTCTTTCGCGTCACAAGTTTCTGTTTCGGTTACCATTGATAATAAAATATTTTCTGGGTGAAAAAAGTATGAATTATTTTCTACAACCGGTCGTATAGCTAATTGTACGTCAAGTGGTAATTCTCGTAACCACGAAATGTATTTGAAGACATTTCTGCTTCCATCAACTGCTGATGGCCTTTGTTTCACCAGAAACCAGAATGGTGCATAAACTTTTACCACAAATTCCGCGAGTTTCTGAAGATAATTACATGGTTTTTTTTTGTCACATAGAGAAGTAAAATTCTGCATGCAGTTGACAGCCATCGGGTAGTGCTAACCACGCTAGGTTTCAAACTAGCTAATTGTTCATCACAAATACCTCCATTAACAGCACGTACCATGCGATATAGATATCGCTGATCATCGCGAATATCCCAATCATTGACGTTGTCTGGCAAAATACCATTGGTAATTGGCGGGAACGTTTCAGCAACCTTTTCAATTATGTTACGAGATTACATCTGAAAATTGATTACTTACCGCATATTTTTCACATTCCAAAATTCTTTTCCGAATTCGCCGGGCCATATTCAAGGTCCCTTTTGCTTCCCATAAAAATGTTTTAAAAGTGCTTTCATTGGAAGCTCATTAAAGTGAAAGAGGCAAACTAACCATTGAAGCGGTCTTTCCAAACATCGTTCCATAAATGGAATTACCCCGTTTCTGTGTCCAGTGTTTGTCACTGTACCATCACAACTTACAGCTAACAATTTTTTTTTACTGTAGTTTTGGTTTTTGAGGAAATCCATTATAGATTTCTGAATTCTTTCACCAGTGCTTACTTCTGGGCTTGTATATCCAATGAATTTTGAGCCTGGTTCCTTAGTTAAGGTTATATGTTCTCTGGTGCTTTGGACTAATCTTGTCTTGTTAAGTACAATCTTTTTCTGCAAAGTCAAATCTTGTTTACCGTCGAGTGATAACACGACACACCTAACACGGTATCACACCTGCTTGCTTCTTTTGCTTCGCTTCTAAAGCTTACGCGTTCCCTGAATATTTTACTTTTATCAATAACCAAGTCATCAAAGAATTCTAGAAATTTTTTGGCTAAGTAATCAATTAATTGTTTTTTATTTCGCTTTTCACTAATGGAAAATCGAATATTCTCTAACAACATACACGCAAGCAAAGCGCCAACTCGGTTTGATGTATTGCTGCGATCTAGACCTGAAGAGTAATTCCGTAATTTAAAATCAAGCACTTTCAAACGATGATCAGATGATGGTGAGACATCGTTACAAGTTATTTCGAATTCTTCATCACTATTTAGCTCAGGAACATATTCACTAAACAACGAATTCGCATCATGGTGGCTTTGACTGTCTTCGCGATTATTATTTGGAGTTTCAATTTGCCGATCTACTTGCATTAACTGATCATTGAGGGATAAATTTCGGGGTCCGCATTGGTCAATAAAAAAATCTTTTAAGGGAAGGGGAATTTTGTAAGAAAAACTACAGTTACACTGTACATTTGAATCAAGTTCAAATTTACAGTAAGATATTCTAAAAAATTTATCCCACTGTTCACCTTTATTTTTTGAAGGTGTTTTGATAACACTATAATAGTTTTTCACCAAATAAGTGATCTTTTTTCGAATAGTAGATCTTTTCACTATTGGTATACACGCGCGTTCCCACAATTTACTGATCTCCTTAATAGCATATTCAGTAAAATCTAACAGCTTACACTTTTTAGGAACTTGCGAAGTTCCTTTTTGCTTCAAATATATCAAATAACTAATTACTTCCCGATTAGTCGGTAGCTTGTCTGTGCTTAGGTCACTCTTATCAAACGGCATTTTTTTAAATAATGTTAATAAGAGACTTTTATGAAATAAATAATGACACGTGAATGACATTTAACCACTACTAATTTTTTTTTAATATAGGGTGTTGGTTTTAGTATAAATGAAATAAAAACTGAAGGGCTAAAAGTTTCTATTGATGAAATATTGCCTTGGTGAATACCTTTCTAAAATCGAACTAGAAATATAGAAGTTATAGAAAAAAAAACAAATTTCGCTGTTTTTACAGGGTGACAAAAAAATTGTACTGACGTACCTGCAAAAATACCAACCCAAATAATTTGTCAAAAATCCACCAGTTTCATTTGGGTATATACCGAATATTTGTGAATACCCCTCTTGTTGAAACTAACTATCAGAGCACCCGTTTCAGAACACTTCCCCTTAACCGTATAAGAGTTAAGTTGACAACTTGCAGAGAACCTGTCAGAGGCGAACTTAGCTCGATCACCGGAAAGACTTTTTCTTTCTTTCTGGACGAGCAATGGAACAGGTAAGGTCAGCAGAGATCGTACGAGACTTAAAGTGAGGTTACCAAGTTAACCATACAATTGAACGTAAATTCATTAGCTATATAAATGCAGTTTAAAAGTGCAAGCGAAAAGTTAAGTAGTTGAATCATAAACTTTCCACGCGAAAAATCTCTGCTGACCAAAGACGTTAACGCCCAGCCAAATCAGGGCACGTGCACCTCATCCACCGAAGACATCAGCCAACACCAATCAAGAACGAGTGATCCAAGGCCTCTAAGTATCGATGAACACGTGATTTTATTCAATTTTTTATAAATATCCATTTATATTTCTAAAAGAAAAGAAAACGTTAACTTCCTTTGTCTACCCGTGTGAGACCGAAAGTCGGATTAGTAATTTGAAGATCTAGTCGATCGAGATATTAATTGAGAAACAAATAAAATAGATAAAATTTAGTCTAAATCCAATTCACGAAAACATACTTTTATAATAAATAAAAATAAAAAAACTGTTGAATTAAAACTAAATGTTAAGAAGAAAAAAACACAGCAAATACATTTCGGGCAGCTAATGCAGCCATCTACATTTATGTATGTACATATGTCCATCTTCAGTTCTACATACCTACGACCAAAAAAAAAAAAAAACAAAAAAATTGTTTAATATTCCTAAAGAAAATTGAATTTCAGATTTTATCGAAGCACCCTTTGTGCAACATACCCTAAAAGAACTTAAAAAAGAAATAATTACTTAATTATGTTATGCAAAAACAAGAAGAAAAAAACAATTGTGTAAGCTAGTATAATTGGTTAGTTAGTTCGCATATAAATTCGCAATAAGAGCATTTGTTAGTTAAATAACTTGTCTCCCTCAACAATAGTGGTTTTCCACCTCTTTTTTTTTTAGTATTTGCTCTTAAATTGAGTTGAGCAGTATCAGTTTTTCTTAATAAGCATGTATGTACATATGCGCCTACCTAAATAACGTAATTAAGAATTTGCACATGCCCATTCATTATAAATACCTTTTCTTGGACATTTTTTTTGTTGTTGTCTTATTTTGCTTTTCTCACTTCGTGACGCTCACTTGAATAATTCAGGTATAAGTCGCGCTCACCCTAAACACGCGCTTACAGTCACGGAGATGGATATAGCCCACATAGTTAAAACTTTACAGATCACCCATTCGTGATTTTTGTTTCTTTTTTTTTGTTGGTGTTAATTTCTGTTGCGGAAAATTAATTCGATAAAGAACACGCAATTTGTTTTAATAATTAAATTCAAATCCATCCGATCGGTATAAGGAAATAGGATACTAACATCTAATTTCACAGCACTGACGAGAAGCGAGGAGGCCTCAACGCTACGTGGGACTGTATTGCGACACCAATGTAAGTTATATTGTCTTTCCTATTTTCTTATAAGCTATTTGAATTGAATTTGTTGATCCATGGGCACCTATGCTTGCACCTGTTATCTAGGTACGGGTTAATGTGCACTCGAAACTAGCTTGTGTTTGTTGTGGGCTGCCTGATACTCTCATTGGAGCCATCCGATGCTATACGAGAAAAAAAAAAAAAATCATAAGTGCCTATGGACATCAAAAGGTATAAATATAACTTTACTGGAGGTTTGTAGTGTCCACACACTCCCTCTCTCTTAAGTTTTTTTTTGTTCTTTTTCTCGAGCAATAACTTGTGTAGGTTTATAAGTAATGTGTACATGCAAACATATAGACAAGTGAAAGATAGTTCAATGACCGCGTAAGATAATCAGCTGTTGAGGTAGATCAGGAATTTAATTTTGGTTACCCCTAACAAAATCTGTTAGCAGTTACATATTCATTGACAACTTTAAGTTTTAAGATTATTTTCTTTGCTAAGCTATACAAACTAGGAAATCCATTTTTGCTATCTTTTGTTTGCTTATACAAGTTATGTCACTCTGTGTGACGAAACAAAAAATATATAATTTTTAGGTGAGCGTGCAGCTCCTTTATTGAAAGAATGCCGAATTAGAACTAACTTACAAAAATGATTATTTCTTAAATCTAGCTTACTCTGCCGCCGCTTCTGCTGTTGGTTCTGCTTGTTATTTTGCTGACGTTGCGGTTCCCACCGATTGCCGCATTCCTACTTGTTTACTGAAATTGAATTTGGTGTTTTGCTGAATCTTGGTTCCCACCTGCATTCCTAATTGTTTATTAGTTCTCGTATTTCATATAAAATACATGAATGCAGGTATGTGCAACAGGGTGTCGTCTTGCACATAGGAATTTTGTTGTCGAACCAAGTTTTGTGCAAGTGCCATGCTAACAGCTCCCCCCCTGAAATTCAAACGTCCTCGTTTGAGGTCCTAGGTTTTTCGAATATCTGGTTAAGTCCTTCTATTGCTGTTTCGGTTAATTCGATGGTCGGTTTTTGTTCGGTATTTTTCTTCGACCATATTTTTAGCGCAATTATTAGGCTCAGGATTAATAGAATTGTGATAAGGCTAATGTTAACGGCGTGCTTTACTTGACTTGCCGCCTCTGCATAGCCAATTTGTTTTATATTGTTCAGATTCAGTTGTTTTAACATTTGTAAGGATAATATCTCTTCGGTATTGCTGGTTTTTGAAAAAGGTTGAAGTATAGCTGGCAGGGGATTACTAGTTAGTCTGGCCTTGTTGAAAAATTCGTTTCCGTTAATTTTTACTGTATCATTATCGTAATGGATTAGAAAGGTACAGTTTAGGTGTATGGGCTCTTCGTCAATTTGGATCTCTCCTTCGAAATTGTTTAAAAATATTATATCTGGTGTTATCTCTTCTATTTCAGGGATGTGCTGGCTGTTGGTTACTGTGCAGTTCGGCGGGCGACTTCTTAACAAGCTACTTATACAGTTATCCCTACTTATCTCTAATACACTACTTCTAACACATATTTGGAGCGAGTTGTATTCTTTACAGGGTTTTAATATTCCGTACAGGGTTTCTTTGCAATCTAGTAATGAATGGAATTTAATTTTGTTAATGTTATTATCTTTCTTAACCGCTCTTACTTCTATTGATTTACAAATTTGAGATCCCACTGTGGGTAAGTTTACTATGTAGATTATTACTTTACTGTTTGTTGCTATCTTTACTTCGGAAAATTCGAGAGCTTCATCTAGGTTAACAAAAGGAATTTCATCTTTATCAAAAATTTGCTTAACGATATCTGTTTCTTCGTTTGACATAATGTAGGAATTTACTATATTGGCCTTCGCCCAATGTATCGCATAGGCGATATTTACTATTTCTTCTTTTAAAATTTCCAATTTATATTTCAATCTGAGGAATGCTTCTACTCCCTTGTTTTTATCATTTTGCAATTCTTTAGTAATGTTATTTGTAATGTTCGTAATTTCGTTAATTTTTTCAATTGTAAGCTTATTGATAAGGATTTGATTGTTGTTGTTTTCGAGGACATTATTTAATTTATTTACGACTATTTCATGATCTTCATGATCCGGATTTCCGGCAATCCATTTCCATGCACTGCCAATGAAATTTAGGGATCGTTTAGATCGACTTTCTATTTTCAGATTATTTAGGTGGGTCCGTATTTGGGATATAAGGAGGGATATGAATGGGTAGTTTGGATTTTTGGAGAGCTCTTCCATAGGTGCCCTGGATTCAATGTCTTCCAGGATGTAGTTGTATTTTTCTATGTCAATTTCGTGTATTATTCTAAATGTTCCCGTTTGTAGTTTGGCTGTCCCTCTTTCTACTGTAACTAGTTGTGCGTTGGAATAGTCAAGGATCCTTACCTCAGCGAGGCACAGTCGCACCAATAACAGTCTGAAATGAGATATGTCAAAAAGCGTTAGTTTCGTATTCTGCTCTTGTGTATGACTTGACCTTTCTCTGTTATAACTGTACTATTTCTATTTTCTCTAACTATCTCCTTACTATACTGTTTGCTTAGCTTAGTACCTAATCTTCTATTTTTCTTAACATAAATTATCTGTCCTGGTAAGTACGTCTTAATTTCGTGTTTACTCTTGTTGTGGAGCTCGATGTCCTTCCTTTGCTTCTGGGCGAGTTTTTGCAAGTTGTTTTGTCGTGTCCTTTCTATGTCCTCTGGCGTAAATGTCACGTTTCTGCAAAAGAACAGGTCTACCGGTCTCTTCCCTGTAACTGTATGAATGGTGTGGTTGTATTCCGAAACCGATCTTTCCAGAAGCTCTTCGAAGTTTCTGTGTCCGCCGTTTTCTTTGATGCAGCGCATTATCTCCGTCAGTGTGGAGTGGAATCTCTCCACTTGTCCGTTTGCTTGACTTCTGTATGGTGGTGTAGTATAGACTTCGATTCCCAATTCGTCCTTCATCATGAACATAATAGAGTTGGAGTTGAGTGATGGCTCGTTATCGATTACCACTATCCTTGGGACACCGAAGTTAAACAAAATGTCCCTTAGAGGTCTCCTAACGTCCTCTATGGCTCTGCTATTCAACATTTTTGTTACCGCATACTTTGTGAACTTATCCAATGCGGTCATGACCCTCTTGCCTTCCGTCAGAAAAATATCTATGTGTACTGTATGTCCCGGGAAAGTTGGTAGTGGAGTTGCTGCTAGTTTTGGCTTGTTTGGGTGTCTCTCGTATTTATTTTCTTTGCACACCGTGCAGTTGGTTATGAGTCGTTTGATTTTGTTTAGCATTCCTGGAAAGTAGTTTTTTTCAAGGATCTGAATCTTATTCTCCTTTGCGCTCCTGTGCGCTCTCAAGTGCTCCCTTAGGATAACTTCTTCCTGTTCCTGTTCGCTGCTGATATCGTCCACAATTTTCTGGGTGTATCTGCACTTGTAGTTGCTAAAATGTTCAGGGTAGATATTTTGAATTTTCCCCATTGTGCTTTCGCTCGTGCAAATTCCATTAATCACCGAAGGATTCAAATATCTTTTTAGTAGTTCTGTTAAGTTCTGTTCATTAAATTGTGGCTCCTCAACTATGTGTCGATGAACGGTTGGGAAGACTATTTTGAATTGATAGGATGCTGTTTCTGCCTCTTTGAGAAAAATTTGATTTTTAAAAACATTCACAGGCACTTCTGTACATGGAATAAGGTTATGATTGGAGCTATCGTCGCTATGAATGGTAGGAGTAAGTGAATTAATTTCGTTCGGTATTCTTGACAGTGTATCTGCTACTACATTCGATTTTCCCGGCTTATAGATCAATTCATGGTTGTATTACTCTAGTATTGCCTTCCACCGTTTCATTTTGCTGTTTGCGTTTTTATGGTTAAGGGCATACGTTAGAGGTTGGTGGTCGGTGATTATTTTTACTTTCTTAGATCCGTACAAATAGCTTCTTAGCGCGTACAGAGACCAGATTATCGCAAGCATTTCTTTTTCGTTGGTGGCGTAATTTTCTTCCGTTTTGTTAAGTGTCCGTGAAATAAAGGTTATAGGGCGGTCGCCCTGCGTCAGGACTGCTCCTATTGCGAAGTCAGAGGCATCTGTGGTAAGTTCGAATTCCTTTTCGAAATCTGGGTGGACTAGGACTATGTCTCTTGAAATTAACGTGCTTTTAATTTTGTTAAACGACTCTACCGCTTCTTCGTTCAACTGAACATCTATTTTTCTGGAGTTTCGCTTTGAGACATTACCGGCTTCTCCCCTAAGGAGTGATGTTAGAGGCTTAGCTATTTTCGCATAATCCCTAATAAATCTTCTATAGTAACCCGACATGCCCAAAAAGGATCTCAGCTCCTTCAAATTTCGGGGAACTGGGAAATTCGCAACGGCTTCCACCTTTTTAGGGTTGGTTTTAATTCCATCTGAACTGACGACGTATCCCAAGAATTCCACCTCTTGCTTGGCAAATTCGCATTTATTTAACTGCACTTTCATATTAGCGCTTTCTAAGGTTTTGAAAACCAGTTCCAGATTTTTTAAGTGCTCTTCTTCGTTTTTTTCAAAAATTATTACATCATCGATGCCTAAGGATATCGTCTAAAGCTCTTTGAAATGTTGCTGGGGCATTCTTCAGCCCGAAGGGAAGTCGGAGGAATTCATATTTTCCGTTATTAACGGAGAATGCGGTTTTTTCCACGTCTGATTCGCGTAGTGGTATTTGGTGAAATCCGCTTTTCAAATCTATTACAGTAAATAGCCTATTGTTTCCCAGGTTCGATAGGACTTCATTAATTTCAGGAATGGGGTATTTGTCTGGGATGGTCACCGAGTTAAGCTTACGGTAGTCGATAACCATACGATATTTTTCTTTGCCGGATGCATCCGGCTTTTTGTTAACTATCCACACGGGTGAGTTGTATGGAGATTTAGATTTTCTAATTATTCCGTTGTCGAGGAGCTCTTCTATTTGTCGTTCGATTTCTTCCTTGAGTGCCATAGGATAAGGGTAGGGCTTAGAGTAGACGGGCGTGTCGCTAGTTGTGCGTATCTCGCCCTTTACTAGGGTAGTAAAAGTAAGTTTCTCATCTGGATCAGAAAATAAATTCGGGCACTTCATAATGATATTCCTAATGCGCAGTTGTTGTTCTGCAGAGAGATGTAGGGTGTTTATATTGACGGTGTTAACTTGCTGAGATGCTCGTTGTTTTAAAGGGATGATGACTCCCGGAAAAATGGTCATGGTGCTTTTCTCGGTATCTATTATAGCCTTAAGCTTCCTCAAAGTGTCATTCCCGATGATTCCATGGAATGAGTTTAGGGGTGGCAGAATAAAGAATTTAATTTTCCCCACGTTGGGTCCGAATACGTCTATGAATGCGTGTTGGGTTATCTCGATAGTTCCTGCCACTGATTCCACCTTGAATGGTTTGTTTGGCAGTGGGTTTCTTATCCTAGTTGATTCTATGTAGTTTTTGTTGGACCCTGTGTCTATCAGGAAATCCACTGTGTCCCCGCGTCTTGTCACGAATTCGTAGTAAGGAAGCGAGGACGGCGTTAATTTAAAAAATTAATCAAGTCGGGCTCAGTTTGGTTTTGATCTTCGGAAGTAAAGTTTATTTGTCCCCCTGTAGTCCCGTTTCCTTGTTGGGCTGTTCCGTAATAGTCGTCTTGGGGGTAAGTATCGTAGATCCGGTTCGGGTCCGGATCTCCTTGGTAATCATTCAAATTCAATGGGCCTGTATTTGCGTGAAAGTTACGCTGCATTTTGTTGGGAGGGCGAGTATGTTGTGAGGAAAGTGGGCGTTTCTGGGCTTGGGGCTGGGTATTATAACCGGTGTTAGGTCTATTTTGGTAATTGACCTGCCTAGAGTGTAGGGAGGGATCTACTTCCATTGGGACTGGTGGCTTTGGTGGTAGGTTGGGCCGGTTGTTAAAACCCGAATTGTATTGTTGTTGTGGTATGTTGGGCCGGCTGTTGTATTGTTGTTGGAAATTATTATTTGGGCGATTATTAAAGTTCCCTTGATTTGGTTGTCCTCGAGGATTCATGTTGGACGTTCTATAGTTATTGTAGTTTCTTAAGTTGTTGTTGTTGTTATAGTTCCGCGGTAAGGGCACCGAATAAGTGAGTTCAGGGTAAAAGGGTCTATTATTATTCGTGTTAGTTAGGTCAGGATAAAAAGATCTGTTATTATTTATGTTATATCTGGGGGGTCTTGGAGGTAGTTGACTAAGGGATTTATTTACGGTGTAGGCATGATTCATGCGGAAGGACATGTTATCCAATTTTTGGCACAATTTTTGGGCCGCGGATGCTGAGAAGGCGAGGTAAATCGCCGTTCAGCCCGCGTACGAAGGTATCGAGAGCTTTCTCCCGATACGAATTTGTCATCGTCCTTATTGCTTCTTCGCCAAGGTCAAGACATGCAATCTTGTCCAAGATCAGCGACAAGTGCTGGTAAACCTTTTGGTAGAAGGTAGAAATATCATCATGACGTTGGGCCAACGTCGTCATCTGGTACTCGAGGGTACCGATGTCTCTCTTATCGGAATAGTGCATCATCAGGCACTTGCGGATTTGATTCCATTCGAGTGGGGTACTGTAGGATTCAAGGGCAGTGTCGGCGTCGCCGACAATTTTGTGCCTTATGGTGTGCAGAATGGAAAAATATTTGGGAGTATCCTTCAAGGCTTCGTATGCCTTGAGGATTCTGTCGACGCTCTTTCGCCATGAACTGAACTCTCCAGGTTTACCGGAGAATTCCCGTAGGCATTTGACCATGTCTGGTATTCTGTCCAGATCATTCATGTTAGTTCTATTCAGTATAATATTTGATTCTATGCCCGTGGAGTCACCGATGACAGGTGCGTTCATCCGCTCGAGCACCTCTCGGACCACGGACTCTATTACGTTAGGATTAGGAACAGAATGGTTTGGGGGGTCTGAGGGGGGATCGGATCCACCTGCGTAATCGAGTCGCATCTGGTTAATCCGCTCCACCAATTCTTCTGCGGAAGTACCTGGCATTTCTTCTTTGTTGATATATAAAAAGGAAACTACTCACTCTTGTTCTGCTTCTCTTACTCACAAAATTTGATTTGATTGATTTCCTTTTGCTTTAGCAATTACACTTTTTTTTCTTCTCTATAATTAACTTTTAACAATTTTTCTTTAGCTTTTCAATTTTCCTTCTTTTACTTTCTTTTTTATAACTAAATTTACACAATTTTTTCGATTTATTTTTCTTTTCGCATTAGCGACTTCACAATTTTCTTTAGCTTTTCAATTTTCCTTCTTTTATTTTCTTTTTTATAACTAAATTTACACAATTTGTTTCAATTTATATATTTTTTTTTTTTTGCATTAGCGACTTAACAATTTTTTTTCTTTTTCTTGCTTTTTCCTCTTCACAATTTTCTTTAGCTTTTCAATTTTCCTTCTTTTACTTTCTTTTTTATAACTGAATTTACACAATTTTTTCGATTTATTTTTCTTTTCGCATTAGCGACTTCAGAATTCTCTTTAGCTTTTCAATTTTCCTTCTTTTATTTTCTTTTTTAAACTAAATTTACACAATTTGTTTCCGATTAACCTTTCTTCTCGTATTAGAGACTAAACAGATTTTTCCTTTTACTTTTTGCAACTTTTCGAGATTTATTACAATTTCTTTTTCCTTTTTGTTTTCTCACTTTTCTTGCTTCTTCTCATAAATTTTTTCTTTTCACAATTTTTTCATTTTTGATTTATTGCAATTTTCTTTTTTTCTTTTTGTTTTCTTACTAAACAAATTTCTCTTTTACTTTTTGCAACTTTTCGAGATTTATTACAATTTTTCTTTTTCTTTTTGTTTTCTTACATTTCTTGCTTCTTCTCAGAAAATTTGTTTCCTTTTCACAATTTTTCCGTTTTTGATTTGTTGCACTTTTCTTCTTTATTTTTTCTTATGCAATTTTTTCTTTTCACAATTTTTCATTAACATACGTTATTAACATCGCCGCGCTGGAGTCGGGGTTTTTAGCGATGTAGGGCTGTCTCGTTCCTTGCGTGTACTAGAGGTCCTTCGATCGTGTTCTTGTCCGACTCCTTGTCGGAGTAGGTGCTGCTGTTTTAATTAAACGATAATTAAACGATAATTCAAACGGTACGCGGCCTTACTTTTTGGTTTTCAGGCTTAACTACTTCGACGCGTGGCGGTCCCTGCTCGGGCGCCAGTTATGTCACTCTGTGTGACGAAACAAAAAAATATATAATTTTTAGGTGAGCGTGCAGCTCCTTTATTGAAAGAATGCCGAATTAGAACTAACTTACAAAAATGATTATTTCTTAAATCTAGCTTACTCTGCCGCCGCTTCTGCTGTTGGTTCTGCTTGTTATTTTGCTGACGTTGCGGTTCCCACCGATTGCCGCATTCCTACTTGTTTACTGAAATTGAATTTGGTGTTTTGCTGAATCTTGGTTCCCACCTGCATTCCTAATTGTTTATTAGTTCTCGTATTTCATATAAAATACATGAATGCAGGTATGTGCAACAGGGTGTCGTCTTGCACATAGGAATTTTGTTGTCGAACCAAGTTTTGTGCATGTGCCATGCTAACATACATACATACATGTACTATAAGAATGCCCTGAATTGTAATAAATCCTAAATTGATATGAATGCTTAAGTTGATTTGTTTGGTCTGATCGAAGGAAGTGGGGGTGGTCCAACGGGGCCTTTTCCCATCTTAAAGGCCAAGGTAGGGTGGGTAGAGAGCAGCCACAATCTGTATCGGCGCTGCAAGGTGGTAAGTGTCGGATCTCCCCGTAAGTAAGTACAAGGGTGTCTGGGTAAGTTGATAGGTTTTCATTTTATTTGTGTCGTGTGCAATACAAGAATGTCTCGTTATGGCCATGGATTAGGGAGAAGGTATCTGGGTTCGGCAGCTGTGTAGCTACCCCGCCCCAGGCTGAAGCTCCGGGAACAAGCCAGTGCACACGCACCAGTTGTAGGAACACTTCTCACCAGACCTTCTGGACGACTCTCAAACGTTCCATTGAACCCTGGCCACTGGTCACATAACAGAAATGGCGCCCAACGTGGGGCCCGAGAGAAGATGTTTAATAGCATTCTTTGGCCATATTCCCTATTCGTTCTTGGAAGATTTAACGTCCGTCTGATCCGTTCATTATTTAGATTGATTTAAGACTCTTTTCTTGGGGAAATCTCTAGGAGTTTTGACCTGTTAGCTAAATGCATACGGGTTTGACCAGGCCTTTCCTCTCGAAAAGAAAGTGTCAACGAATAAGTACTATTTGGCTCAAGTTATTTTATTTATGCGAACTGTCGTATTTGTACATTAGCCTCCGCTGAAATCGTAACTCTTCTAGTTTAAATACTCAAAGAACCGATCGCGAGTGTCGAAGTATAAATCACATTTTTAATTTGTCCTTTTTTTCTCTTTTTTTAATCCTACCCTATACCTGTGCCTGGTGTTTAACTATTGGAACTAAGTTGCAGTATGGCTAAATGCTATCTGGCTTACCAACGTTGAATCATTTGTACAGATAAAAGCATGGTAAATCAAAATCTCATATTTGTTTTCATCCTGTTGGGATATTTCAGTAAAATATTTTTTTTCACACCTTAGTGATTGTTTGTACAACTTTAACCTTTTTTTTGATACCCATCCATACTTACTTATCTTCATCCGACAAACTTGTCACCCTAATCGGACACCCTCACAACTGGAGAATCAGACCAACCTATTTTGATGAAAAGTTCCAGTTTCCTTTTGTTAGAGGATTTTATTATATAAACTCGGTTTTTTTTTATTTGCTGCAGTTAGTTAGGTCAGGATAAAAAGATCTGTTATTATTTATGTTATATCTGGGGGGTCTTGGAGGTAGTTGACTAAGGGATTTATTTACGGTGTAGGCATGATTCATGCGGAAGGACATGTTATCCAATTTTTGGCACAATTTTTGGGCCGCGGATGCTGAGAAGGCGAGGTAAATCGCCGTTCAGCCCGCGTACGAAGGTATCGAGAGCTTTCTCCCGATACGAATTTGTCATCGTCCTTATTGCTTCTTCGCCAAGGTCAAGACATGCAATCTTGTCCAAGATCAGCGACAAGTGCTGGTAAACCTTTTGGTAGAAGGTAGAAATATCATCATGACGTTGGGCCAACGTCGTCATCTGGTACTCGAGGGTACCGATGTCTCTCTTATCGGAATAGTGCATCATCAGGCACTTGCGGATTTGATTCCATTCGAGTGGGGTACTGTAGGATTCAAGGGCAGTGTCGGCGTCGCCGACAATTTTGTGCCTTATGGTGTGCAGAATGGAAAAATATTTGGGAGTATCCTTCAAGGCTTCGTATGCCTTGAGGATTCTGTCGACGCTCTTTCGCCATGAACTGAACTCTCCAGGTTTACCGGAGAATTCCCGTAGGCATTTGACCATGTCTGGTATTCTGTCCAGATCATTCATGTTAGTTCTATTCAGTATAATATTTGATTCTATGCCCGTGGAGTCACCGATGACAGGTGCGTTCATCCGCTCGAGCACCTCTCGGACCACGGACTCTATTACGTTAGGATTAGGAACAGAATGGTTTGGGGGGTCTGAGGGGGGATCGGATCCACCTGCGTAATCGAGTCGCATCTGGTTAATCCGCTCCACCAATTCTTCTGCGGAAGTACCTGGCATTTCTTCTTTGTTGATATATAAAAAGGAAACTACTCACTCTTGTTCTGCTTCTCTTACTCACAAAATTTGATTTGATTGATTTCCTTTTGCTTTAGCAATTACACTTTTTTTTCTTCTCTATAATTAACTTTTAACAATTTTTCTTTAGCTTTTCAATTTTCCTTCTTTTACTTTCTTTTTTATAACTAAATTTACACAATTTTTTCGATTTATTTTTCTTTTCGCATTAGCGACTTCACAATTTTCTTTAGCTTTTCAATTTTCCTTCTTTTATTTTCTTTTTTATAACTAAATTTACACAATTTGTTTCAATTTATATATTTTTTTTTTTTTGCATTAGCGACTTAACAATTTTTTTTCTTTTTCTTGCTTTTTCCTCTTCACAATTTTCTTTAGCTTTTCAATTTTCCTTCTTTTACTTTCTTTTTTATAACTGAATTTACACAATTTTTTCGATTTATTTTTCTTTTCGCATTAGCGACTTCAGAATTCTCTTTAGCTTTTCAATTTTCCTTCTTTTATTTTCTTTTTTAAACTAAATTTACACAATTTGTTTCCGATTAACCTTTCTTCTCGTATTAGAGACTAAACAGATTTTTCCTTTTACTTTTTGCAACTTTTCGAGATTTATTACAATTTCTTTTTCCTTTTTGTTTTCTCACTTTTCTTGCTTCTTCTCATAAATTTTTTCTTTTCACAATTTTTTCATTTTTGATTTATTGCAATTTTCTTTTTTTCTTTTTGTTTTCTTACTAAACAAATTTCTCTTTTACTTTTTGCAACTTTTCGAGATTTATTACAATTTTTCTTTTTCTTTTTGTTTTCTTACATTTCTTGCTTCTTCTCAGAAAATTTGTTTCCTTTTCACAATTTTTCCGTTTTTGATTTGTTGCACTTTTCTTCTTTATTTTTTCTTATGCAATTTTTTCTTTTCACAATTTTTCATTAACATACGTTATTAACATCGCCGCGCTGGAGTCGGGGTTTTTAGCGATGTAGGGCTGTCTCGTTCCTTGCGTGTACTAGAGGTCCTTCGATCGTGTTCTTGTCCGACTCCTTGTCGGAGTAGGTGCTGCTGTTTTAATTAAACGATAATTAAACGATAATTCAAACGGTACGCGGCCTTACTTTTTGGTTTTCAGGCTTAACTACTTCGACGCGTGGCGGTCCCTGCTCGGGCGCCAGTTATGTCACTCTGTGTGACGAAACAAAAAAATATATAATTTTTAGGTGAGCGTGCAGCTCCTTTATTGAAAGAATGCCGAATTAGAACTAACTTACAAAAATGATTATTTCTTAAATCTAGCTTACTCTGCCGCCGCTTCTGCTGTTGGTTCTGCTTGTTATTTTGCTGACGTTGCGGTTCCCACCGATTGCCGCATTCCTACTTGTTTACTGAAATTGAATTTGGTGTTTTGCTGAATCTTGGTTCCCACCTGCATTCCTAATTGTTTATTAGTTCTCGTATTTCATATAAAATACATGAATGCAGGTATGTGCAACAGGGTGTCGTCTTGCACATAGGAATTTTGTTGTCGAACCAAGTTTTGTGCATGTGCCATGCTAACATACATACATACATGTACTATAAGAATGCCCTGAATTGTAATAAATCCTAAATTGATATGAATGCTTAAGTTGATTTGTTTGGTCTGATCGAAGGAAGTGGGGGTGGTCCAACGGGGCCTTTTCCCATCTTAAAGGCCAAGGTAGGGTGGGTAGAGAGCAGCCACAATCTGTATCGGCGCTGCAAGGTGGTAAGTGTCGGATCTCCCCGTAAGTAAGTACAAGGGTGTCTGGGTAAGTTGATAGGTTTTCATTTTATTTGTGTCGTGTGCAATACAAGAATGTCTCGTTATGGCCATGGATTAGGGAGAAGGTATCTGGGTTCGGCAGCTGTGTAGCTACCCCGCCCCAGGCTGAAGCTCCGGGAACAAGCCAGTGCACACGCACCAGTTGTAGGAACACTTCTCACCAGACCTTCTGGACGACTCTCAAACGTTCCATTGAACCCTGGCCACTGGTCACATAACAGAAATGGCGCCCAACGTGGGGCCCGAGAGAAGATGTTTAATAGCATTCTTTGGCCATATTCCCTATTCGTTCTTGGAAGATTTAACGTCCGTCTGATCCGTTCATTATTTAGATTGATTTAAGACTCTTTTCTTGGGGAAATCTCTAGGAGTTTTGACCTGTTAGCTAAATGCATACGGGTTTGACCAGGCCTTTCCTCTCGAAAAGAAAGTGTCAACGAATAAGTACTATTTGGCTCAAGTTATTTTATTTATGCGAACTGTCGTATTTGTACATTAGCCTCCGCTGAAATCGTAACTCTTCTAGTTTAAATACTCAAAGAACCGATCGCGAGTGTCGAAGTATAAATCACATTTTTAATTTGTCCTTTTTTTCTCTTTTTTTAATCCTACCCTATACCTGTGCCTGGTGTTTAACTATTGGAACTAAGTTGCAGTATGGCTAAATGCTATCTGGCTTACCAACGTTGAATCATTTGTACAGATAAAAGCATGGTAAATCAAAATCTCATATTTGTTTTCATCCTGTTGGGATATTTCAGTAAAATATTTTTTTTCACACCTTAGTGATTGTTTGTACAACTTTAACCTTTTTTTTGATACCCATCCATACTTACTTATCTTCATCCGACAAACTTGTCACCCTAATCGGACACCCTCACAACTGGAGAATCAGACCAACCTATTTTGATGAAAAGTTCCAGTTTCCTTTTGTTAGAGGATTTTATTATATAAACTCGGTTTTTTTTTATTTGCTGCAGTTCATACATATAAATAGTGCGAAATAATCAGACGTACATTCCTTTTTTTTGATTTTTTTCTGCCATTTTATTTTGATCACGCTAATACTTAGTTTTTTTGAATTTTGAGAAAGCTTTGAAACATATATATCTTTTTTTCATTGTTTTGGACCCGGCTTAGTCCAATTTGAGGCTTCCTGAACTGTCTGCGTTTAGTCAGATACACAAAATTTTTTTTAATTTTTTTTGGGAAAATGGCCACTGGAAACGGCAGCGAGAATATGCCCCCGCAAGTTTTTGCATGTTCGATTTGCAGGACAAATTGCCACGAGCATGATGAGCTCCTAACGACAATTTGTTCTCATACTTTCCATCGAACTTGTTTGTTGACCTGGCTAAAGAAGAAAAGCACCTGCCCCCAATGTAACACGAAGTGTTCGAGTAAGGAGTTTAGCCAACAATCAGGGCCACTTACTAGGCATCGTGCAACACTGCAAAGCCTTTCAAATGGCAGACAATTTGGACTTCCTGAAAGCTTTCAACAGCAGGACCTGCACAATCAGGGCGCTGCAAGCCTACAACCAGCCGCTCCAACGCAAGTAAACCCCAACACCAATAACGAAGAGAACAACCGCGTTCAAAACATTGTTTCGGCAGTAATCTCTGCCAGGCATGCAACCCTTTTCGACGACTTAGAAAACCGTGTCACTCAGATATTAGACCAAAAACTCGACAATATCGTAGCCAACCTGATTGAAAGAATCAATATAAATGCAACTCCATTACAGCAAGCGCCACCTGTTGCAAACAGTAGCCCCGCTAACGCGAATTCCCACCATGATGTCCAACAAAATGTTTTGACTCCTCCTTGGCCTAGGGCTGTACCTCAATTTGCTAATGGTTCAAATCAAACCTTCCATAGAAATATTGACCAAATTCGGTTTAGAGACGCCCCCAGTATTCCTAATTCAGGAAGGATAGCCCAGCTCATATCGAACTGGGACATTAAGTTCGATGGGTCATCTCGTCTCTCGGTAGACAGTTTCATTTACAGAATTGAGTGCCAGGTTGTCGATACTCTTGGTGGCAATTTTAGCTTACTTTGTGAGCATGTCCAAAGTCTTTTTATGAACGAGGCGAGGGACTGGTATTGGCGATACCGTCGATAGGTTGAACGTGTCACTTGGCCTTCGCTCTGTCAGGCACTTCGAACCAATTTCCAACAGCATAAAAGTGACTTTGAAATAAAGGAGTCAATTCGCAGTAGGAAGCAAGGGCCAAGTGAGACGTTTGATGACTATCGTAATGCAGTCCTAAAAATCGCTGAATCGTTACAAACGCCGTTGCCGGAACCTGTGTTGGTGGAAATACTTCAGCATAACTTGAGACCTCGTGTGCGCCAACAACTACTTTATTTGCCAATCTATTCATTAGCTGAGTTGCGTAGACTTTGTCTTAAAGGAGAAAGCCTTCTCAACGAAATCGCCAAAACCAGCACTGTCGTAGAATCTGCTATTCAGCGACCACCGCAGCGACGTTTTGTGAGCGAACTAAACCCTGAAGAAGAGTTACCAATGAGCCTTGAGCTCGAGATCGACGCGATTTCAACGCGCCTGGATAAATCAAAGCAACTTTGTTGGAACTGCAAGGGTGAGGGACATCGATATTTCGATTGCTTGGAGGAAAGAAGTGTATTCCGTTACGGGTGTGGTGCCAGTAATGTATACCGACCTACATGTAAAAACTACAACCCGGGAAACTCGAAAACGAGCGAGGCTTCGAGGCAGAATCCTCGCAACGACCCGAAGAGCAAAGTGTAAAATGTCCCACAGTACGTCCGAACCAGTCCCAAAGCGACGAAAAGGTAAAATTGCTCATACGCCCATGTCAGTCTGACAATAGTTTCCATGATAGGTTACCCACAAATCCGAGCCGTGACCTTAAAAGCCACACAATTATACCTTATGATATTCGTATGCAAAATTATATTAAAATCAGAGAAAATATCTTTAACAACAATCCCAAAGCAAAACCCCATCCTAGTCGATCCTCATCCCGCGCAGCAGAATTTTGGAAGAAAGTGAGAAATAACAACAAGCAGGTAAACCAAATTGTTTGCGCTATCTCGGGAAAAAGTTATGATTTGAGACCCTATGCTAAAGTTTGTATCCTTGGTGCCGAACACTTAGCTCTACTCGATAGTGGCGCTCAAGTGTCCTGTGTAGGTTCAGGGTTAGCAGAAGAAATTTCCAAGAAGAATCCGTTGCGCAAACATACCACAGCCGTCTGCACCGCCGATGGAAAAGTGCAAGTGGTTTTTGGCACGGTTGATTTAGAAGTCCAGTTTGAAAATAAATGCGAAATTATAAAATTTTTCGTAATCCCTAGTCTGTCACAAAAAGTTATTCTGGGAATAGACTTTTGGATTAAGTTCCAAATAGCGCCAAACCTGGTTTCCGAGATATCACATTCCCCGATTAAAGAAGACGAGTGCTCACTTTCCTTAAGCTTTGAGCAACAACGCCGTTTAGAAACAATCAAAGCACGATTTCCTAACTTCGAGAATGAAGGCTTAGGGAAAACTTCGTTAATGGAGTATGTCATCGAACTCCAGCCAAATGTCCGTCCGATTAAGCAAAGATATTTCCCTATATCTCCAGCAGTGGAAAAACTAGTCCATGCTGAAATTGACGATATGCTTAAATTAGGTGTAATCGAGGAGTCCCCCAATAGTCCATGGTCCAGTCCGATTGTTTTGGTGAAAAAGCCGAATAAAGTCCGTCTGTGTTTAGATTCAAGAAAAGTAAACAGTGTTACCGTTAAGGACGCTTATCCCCTTCCACATATAGATGGTATTTTGAGTAGAATACCAAAGGCTAAATTCATCAGTTCCCTTGATCTGCGACGTGCCTTTTGGCAGATTCCCCTAGCAGAAACTTCCAGAGATTACACCTGTTTTACAGTCCCTAATCGTCCGCTTTACCGATACCGCGTAATGCCTTTCGGTCTATGCAACGCCCCACAAGCACTCTGTCGCTTGATGGATCGCGTTATCCCGCCTCAGTTGAAAAATCAAGTGTTTGTCTACCTAGACGACCTCCTAATCGTGTCGGAAGAATTCGACACGCACATGTCCGTATTGTCCGAGGTCGCTCATTGTTTAAGGAAAGCCGGTTTGACAATTAATGTCGAAAAAAGCAAATTTTGTATACGTGAGGTGAGATATCTCGGTTACATTGTTGGTGACGGAACTCTTAAAACCGACCCAGATAAAATTTCTGCAGTGACCAATTATCCTGCTCCCACTAACGTTAAGCAGTTAAGGCGTTTTCTAGGTATGGCCGGATGGTATAGACGCTTTGTGGACAACTTTGCGGCCGTCACCACTCCCCTCACTAATTTACTAAAGAAAAGTAAAAACTTCGATTGGAATGAAGAAGCACAAAAAGCCTTTGATACACTTAAGCTAAAGTTATGTAGCGCCCCAGTCCTGACCAGTCCAAATTATGAAAAACCTTTCATTATCCAGTGTGATGCATGTAAGCTTGGCGTTGGTGCTGTTTTATCGCAGAAAAACGACGATGGGATCGAAGTACCAATAGCCTACTTCTCACAAAAACTCAACAAGGCTCAGAGTAACTACAATGTTACAGAGTTAGAGTGCCTCGCTGCAATACTTAGCCTTAAAAAGTTTAGAGCTTATGTAGAGGGGCAAGACTTCACCATCGTCACAGACCATGACAGCTTGCAATGGCTCATGCGTCAGACAGACCTGTCTAGTCGACTAGCTCGATGGTCCCTTAAGCTCCAGGGGTATCGATTTATGATCGAGCATAGGAAAGGAACGCAAAACGTAGTACCCGACAGCTTGTCACGACAGAATTTCGAAGATATTAATGAAATAGAAGTCCGTCCGATAATAGATCTTAAGTCGTCCGAGTTCTCGTCTGAAGAATACCAAAAACTAATAAGTCAAGTCCGTAATAATGAAAGCCGCTTACCGGATCGGCAAGTTGTAGATGACCGTTTATACAAACGAACCGAACACCCTGATGGAAACCCTGCACGGGAAGCCTTTAACTGGAAGCTATGGATTCCGAAAACTCTAATTGACAGAGTCATTCAAGATGCCCACTCCCCACCCAATAAATGTCATGGCGGTATAGCTAAAACATTAGAGCGACTTCGATTGAACTTTTATTGGCCGAATATGGTTGCTAACGTCAAAGATTACGTTAGCAAGTGCGACACTTGCCGCCAAAACAAGTCGCCTAATGTTACGCTACGACCCCCTATGACCGCACAATACACTGTCCAACGTCCGTTTCAAAAGTTTTATATAGATTTACTTGGCCCATACCCTAGATCCAGGCAAGGCAATACCGGCATCTTAATTGTCCTTGACCATTTAACAAAGTTCCCCTTATTTAAGCCCATAAGAAATTTTAATACGTCCGCCATTTGTAATTTTTTGAAAGAACAAGTCTTCAGTATTTTCGGAACTCCCGAAATAATTCTTAGTGACAACGGGAAGCAATTCAAATCCTCCCAATTTAATAATTTGCTTAGTGAACGGGGAATTAAGCACGTATACACAGCGTTGTACAGCCCACAAGCTAACGCCAGTGAGCGTGTTAACAGGTCGATAATAGCAGGTATACGAACTTATTTAAAAGATGACCAGACGCACTGGGACAATCACCTGCCCGACATAGGCGAAGCTTTAAGAAGCGCTTACCACCAATCAATTGGATGCTCCCCCTAGTATGCTCTTTTTGGCCAGCAAATGCTATCTCATAGTGAGGAATATCCCCTTTTGCGAACATTGGAGGCTCTAGAGGACCAAGAAATTGATAGGGCTGACAAACTGCAGCTAATAAGAGCATCAGTAATGAGTAATATCAAACAAGCGTTTGAAAACTCAGCTAAGCGATACAACCTACGTAGCTCCGTGAAGACCTTTCGTGTAGGAGAGAGAGTGTATAGGAGGAATTTTGTGCAAAGTGATGCAACGAAGAAATTTTGTGCTAAGTTTGGACCAAAGTTTGTTAAAGCAACTGTGGTGGCAATAAAAGGAAATTGTATGTATGAGCTTGAGGACGACATTACTGGTAGGCGGGAAATCTATCACCGCAAGGACATTTTGGAAAACAAAAACAACGCACCAACACTTTAGGTGGGGGGTGTGTACTGACGTACCTGCAAAAATACCAACCCAAATAATTTGTCAAAAATCCACCAGTTTCATTTGGGTATATACCGAATATTTGTGAATACCCCTCTTGTTGAAACTAACTATCAGCGCACCCGTTTCAGAACACTTCCCCTTAACCGTATACGAGTTAAGTTGACAACTTGCAGAGAACCTGTCAGAGGCGAACTTAGCTCGATCACCGGAAAGACTTTTTCTTTCTTTCTGGACGAGCAATGGAACAGGTAAGGTCAGCAGAGATCGTACGAGACTTAAAGTGAGCTTACCAAGTTAACCATACAATTGAACGTAAATTCATTAGCTATATAAATGCAGTTTAAAAGTGCAAGCGAAAAGTTAAAAGTTAAGTAGTTGAATCATAAACTTTCCACGCGAAAAATCTCTGCTGACCAAAGACGTTAACGCCCAGCCAAATCAGGGCACGTGCACCTCATCCACCGAAGACATCAGCCAACACCAATCAAGAACGAGTGATCCAAGGCCTCTAAGTATCGATGAACACGTGATTTTATTCAATTTTTTATAAATATCCATTTATATTTCTTAAAGAAAAGAAAACGTTAACTTCCTTTGTCTACCCGTGTGAGACCGAAAGTCGGATTAGTGTGAGACCGAAAGTCGGATTAGTAATTTGAAGATCTAGTCGATCGAGATATTAATTGAGAAAAAAATAAAATAGATAAAATTTAGTCTAAATCCAATTCACGAAAACATACTTTTATAATAAATAAAAATAAAAAAACTGTTGAATTAAAACTAAATGTTAAGAAAAAAAAACACAGCAAATACATTTCGGGCAGCTAATGCAGCCATCTACATTTATGTATGTACATATGTCCATCTTCAGTTCTACATACCTACGACCAAAAAAAAAAAAAAAAAATTGTTTAATATTCCTAAAGAAAATTGAATTTCAGATTTTATCGAAGCACCCTTTGTGCAACATACCCTAAAAGAACTTAAAAAAGAAATAATTACTTAATTATGTTATGCAAAAACAAGAAGAAAAAAACAATTGTGTAAGCTAGTATAATTGGTTAGTTAGTTCGCATATAAATTCGCAATAAGAGCATTTGTTAGTTAAATAACTTGTCTCCCTCAACAATAGTGGTTTTCCACCTCTTTCTTTTTAGTATTTGCTCTTAAATTGAGTTGAGCAGTATCAGTTTTTCTTAATAAGCATGCATGTACATATGCGCCTACCTAAATAACGTAATTAAGAATTTGCACATGCCCATTCATTATAAATACCTTTTCTTGGACATTTTTTTTGTTGTTGTCTTATTTTGCTTTTCTCACTTCTTGAGGCTCACTTGAATAATTCAGGTATAAGTCGCGCTCACCCTAAACACGCGCTTACAGTCACGGAGATGGATATAGCCCACATAGTTAAAACTTTACAGATCACCCATTCGTGATTTTCGTTTCTTTTTTTTTGTTTGTGTTAATTTCTGTTGCGGAAAATTAATTCGATAAAGAACACGCAATTTGTTTTAATAATTAAATTCAAATCCATCCGATCGGTATAAGGAAATAGGATACTAACATCTAATTTCACAGCACTGACGAGAAGCGAGGAGGCCTCAACGCTACGTGGGACTGTATTGCGACACCAATGTAAGTTATATTGTCTTTCCTATTTTCTTATAAGCTATTTGAATTGAATTTGTTGATCCATGGGCACCTATGCTTGCACCTGTTATCTAGGTACGGGTTAATGTGCACTCGAAACTAGCTTGTGTTTGTTGTGGGCTGCCTGATACTCTCATTGGAGCCATCCGATGCTATACGTGAAAAAAAAAAAATCATAAGTGCCTATAAAAAGGTATAAATATAACTTTACTGGAGGTTTGTAGTGTCCACACACTCCCTCTCTCTTAAGTTTTTTTTTGTTCTTTTTCTCGAGCAATAACTTGTGTAGGTTTATAAGTAATGTGTACATGCATACATATAGACAAGTGAAAGATAGTTCAATGACCGCGTAAGATAATCAGCTGTTGAGGTAGATCAGGAATTTAATTTTGGTTACCCCTAACAAAATCTGTTAGCAGTTACATATTCATTGACAACTTTAAGTTTTAAGATTATTTTCTTTGCTAAGCTATACCAACTAGGAAATCCATTTTTGCTATCTTTTGTTTGCTTATACATACATACATGTACTATAAGAATGCCCTGAATTGTAATAAATCCTAAATTGATATGAATGCTTAAGTTGATTTGTTTGGTCTGATCGAAGGAAGTGGGGGTGGTCCAACGGGGCCTTTTCACCATCTTAAAGGCCAAGGTAGGGTGGGTAGAGAGCAGCCACAATCTGTATCGGCGCTGCAAGGTGGTAAGTGTCGGATCTCCCCGTAAGTAAGTACAAGGGTATATGGGTAAGTTGATAGGTTTTCATTTTATTTGTGTCGTGTGCAATACAAGAATGTCTCGTTATGGCAATGGATTAGGGAGAAGGTATCTGGGTTCGGCAGCTGTGTAGCTACCCCGCCCCAGGCTGAAGCTCCGGGAACAAGCCAGTGCACACGCACCAGTTGTAGGAACACTTCTCACCAGACCTTCTGGACGACTCTCAAACGTTCCATTGAACCCTGGCCACTGGTCACATAACAAAATTTAAAAAAATTTGTAATTAAGTAAGTAAGTTTGTAAGTGTTCAAACTGGGGGGGGAACATTTTCAACTTTTTTTGGTGATCCGCTCTAATGTATAGTGTGCTGGGGCAGTTTAATAAAAAAGGGTTTTTTTGCTTCGGCTTTTTTCCCCTTAAAAGTATTAGTTTCACTTCGGTCGGTACTTATACACACACGTAGGTATATGTATGTGTGAAGCAGTATGAAATAAAAGAAATTTGAACCTTTTTAGACCTATTATGAACTTTGACCCCCATGCGTCATGCCTTAGCGGTGTCCAATCGGACCCAAATTTTATATGTGATTACTTCGATTTTATTGCTATCAATTTAAAGTATGAAATAATAGAAATTTGAATTTTATTAGACCTAGTCTGAACTTTGACCCCCGTGCAACATGCCTTAGCGGTGTCCAATCGGACCAAAATTTTATATGTGATTACTTCGATTTTATTGCTATCAATTTAAAGTATGAAATAAAAGAAATTTGAATTTTTTTAGACCTAGTCAGAGCTTTGACCCCGTGCGACACGCCTAAGCAGTGTCCAATCGGACCCAAATTTTATATGTCATTATTTTGACTTTAGTGCTATCAATTTACGGCAGCGGTCACCAAAACTCAAATTGCAGCAATGTTAGTAACTGCAGCAGTGTTAGTGAAAAACGACTAAGTGAGTGCCCATCTGCTAACGTCGCATCGTTCAGTAGCTTGCGGGCAAGCAAAAAGACCAAGAAGGTATGCGCGTTTATTTTTCGATTTTATGCGCTGCTATACCACGTCGCACAATGCCATACGATAAATACTTTATGATGCCCAATGCCTTTTCCTCTAAAAATACATTTTGAGCTTTTCCATAAAAACATAAATGATCTAACCGAGTCTAAAAGGGAAGAATTATTTATAGAAAAAAAAATATTTTAGTTTTTTTTTACATTGCTCGAAAGCATTGGGTATCATATAATTTTTTCAAAAGACATTGTGCGACGTGACCGCAAGCTACTGAACGATGCGACGCCAACAGATGGTTAGTTGGCTTTTGCGCTCTTACTACGACAAAACGAGAGAGTATAGCAATCTGTGTGAGTTGAGCATTGCACCTCAGTGCCATGAAATGACGATGCCTGATTTACGGTATGAAATAAAAGAAAAAATTATTTGTATTTTTTTTAGACCTTATAGGCTAATCTGAACTTTGACCCTCCTGCGACATGCCTTAACGGTGTCCAATCGGGACCAAAATTTAAATATAATATTTTCGACTATCGTGCTATAGATTTTGGGTGTTAGATTAAAAAAAATCATTTTTATTTTTGAAATCTAACCGTATCCAATCGGGATAAAAATTTATATGCGTTATATTTGACCATAATGGAACCGATCTAGGGGGTGAGACTGAAAAAAGTCGCAAATTCGATCATAACGACCACCCTAATATACACCCGTGGTTCATAAGGAAGGAAAGAAATAGCTTCTAAAAGCGCGCGATATAAAAATTTACTTGTTCCTGTAATCGCCTTAAATCATAGGGTGTACAAGAAGTCTATACAGTAAGAAAAACACATGGCAAATATTAGAAAGAATATAAATGCAAGATTGCATGCAGGGCACATAGCTCAGACCCGATAAAACACTACGTCTAAATGCTTTGTCGCATGGAAACTAGTCAGTGAATTACCATTCCGCTGTATACAATTTTGCATTCAATTTTTTCTAATACCTATAATTTCAAAAGAAGAATTTGATAAAAATTATTCGACTGGTCAAAAGTCCACAAAATTTTCAAAGTTTGTAAATATAATGACCAATAATAACAAATACTAAATCATAAAATAAAATGTTCTATATCATCATCATCTTTTATTGGCGCTTAACCGTCTAAGCGATTTTGAACGTTGCCTATCAAAGCACGCCAGTCATTCCTTTTTACCGATAACTGACGCCAATTGGAACCCCATGGGAGTTCAAGTCATCCTCCACCTGTTGTTTCCATCTCAGTCGAGGCCTCCCCATTCCTCTGCTGCCGAATTCAGGTGACGATAGGAAAACCTTCTGTGCTGGAGCTTCTTTGTCCATTCGCATAACATGACCCAGCCAGCGGAGCTTTTGGGCTTTCATTCGCTGGACTATGGTCAGATATGCGTAAAGCTCGTACAGCTCATCGTTAAATTTCCTACGATACTCGCCGTGTAATGGAGTGTGGTTGCCAAGTGACCTTGCTCAATCCCGACTTTTGCGTCCTCGTTCGTGCACTCTGGGCAACGGGAGCTACCTAGGCTCGAGACAGAAAGAGAGGGAGCCCCGGTGGGGCCACTCTGACATACTTGGTTTAAGGGCTCACCGAGGTTTTTGCGTAGCGTCTGTTCACCATGAGGTGCGGCTGCAAGCGGGCGTCTGTCTTGAAGCAAGCGGCTCGCTATATAAATGTGTAAATATTTTCCAAAACACCGAAACGGGTTGTGCGCTGGGTTTGGGACCCGCCACGTAAAAAACTTAATTCCAATGAAAACAAATGCAAAGCCTCGGATGAGAACCCCCTTTAATGTTGACGACCCGGCAAAACGAATAAGGCGTAACGATTTGGATATTAGGGCATGTACCGGGAATGTCCGGACCCTTTCAAGGGACGGTACCGCTGCCCGACTGATGTTGATGTCCTCGTAGGCGCAAAGGCCGACATCACCGCCCTGCAGGAAATGCGATGGACGGGGCAAGGAAAGACGACCATCGGTCCTTGTGACGTATACTATAGTGGCCAGACACGCGGCAAAGCGCGTGGTGTAGGATTCGTGGTGGGAAAGAGACTTCACCGCCAAGTATTAGCGTTCACTCCTGTGAACGAGCGTCTCGCTGCGATCCGCATCAAGGCGAGGTTTTTCAACATAACATTTATCTGCGCCTATGCGCCGACTGAGGAGACGGACGACGCAGAGAAGGACTCCTTCTACGATAAACTTGAACAGACTTATGATCGCTGCCCCCAGCATGATATCAAAATCGTGCTCGGCGACTTTAATGCCAAGGTGGGCAAGGAAGGAGTCTTTGGTCCCACAATTGGAAAATTCAGTCTCCACGATATAACATCCCCCAACGGCACTAGGTTGATTGACTTCGCCGCTGCTCGCAATATGGTCATCAGTAGTACCAGGTTCCAGCATAAGCGAATACACCAAGCCACATGGCTGTCCCCTGATCAAAGAACTAGAAACCAGATTGATCATGTCTTGATTGACGGCAGACATAGCTCCACCGTTCTGGACGTGCGTACACTGCGTGGTCCCAATATTGACTCTGACCAATATGGAAGCATATCTCTCACTCATTGCGTACCGCCGCTGAGGCCACTATAGGGTTCCAGCGAGCCCGCAAGAACAACTGGTACGATGAGGAATGCAAAACTGCCTCGAAAAAAAGGACGCTGCCTACAAGGAGACGTTGCGAACGGGCGCAACCCGCAGTGTATGGTAAAGAAGGAAGAGAGACGCCTTTTCAGAAAAAAGAAAAGTGAGGCCGAAAGGCGTGAGTGTGAGGAGCTTGAGATGCTGGCTGACAGGAATGATGCCCGAAAATTCTATGAAAAGATCCGGCGGATGACGGAAGGTTTTAAGACCGGGGCAAGCTCCTGTAAGGACAATAATGGCGACCTGGTAACCGACGTACAAAGTGTACTTAAATTATGGAGGGAGCACTTCTCCTCACTGCTAAATTGCGAGGGAGACGTCGAACCCGATACCCCAATCCCTGACGATGGAAAAGTCGTCCCACCACCTGACTATGATGAAGTGAGGATAGCTATATCCCGGCTCAAAAACAACAAAGCGCCTGGAAAAGACGGACTACCCGCCGAGCTGTTCAAACACGGAGGCGAAGAGCTGGTAAAAAGCATGCATCAGCTCTTATGCAGAATATGGTCAGACGAATGCATGCCTCCGGATTGGAATTTAAGTGTGCTTTGCCCAATCCACAAGAAAGGCGATCCCGCTAACCGCACCAACTACCGCGGAATTAGTCTTCTTAATATCGCATATAAGGTTCTTTCTAGCGTGTTGTGTGAAAGGCTGAAGCCCATCGTAGACAAACTGATTGGACCTTATCAGTGTGGCTTTAGACCTGGTAAGTCTACCATCGACCAGATTTTCACGATACGCCAAATCCTGGAGAAGACCCATGATAAGAGAATCGACACTCACCATCTCTTTGTCGATTTTAAAGCCGCTTTTGACAGCGTAAAAAGGAGTTGCCTGTATGCCGCCATGTCTGAATTTGACTTCCCTGCAAAGCTTTTACGGCTTTGTCAAATGACCTTGAGCAATACCAACAGCTCCGTCAGAATCGGGAAGGACCTCTCTGAGCCATTTGAAACCAAACGAGGCTTCAGACAGGGCGACTCCCTTTCGTGCGATTTCTTCAATCTGATGCTGGAGAAGATAATTCGAGCAGCAGAGCTAACCCGCAATGGTACAATCTTTTACAAGAGCGTGCAATTGCTGGCGTATGCCGATGATATTGATATCATTGGCCTTAACAACCGCGCCGTAAGCGCTGCCTTCTCTGGACTGGATAAGGAAGCGAAAAAAGTGGGTCTTGCCGTAAACGAGGACAAGACGAAGTATTTGCTATCATCAAAGAAAGAATCGGCGCACCTGCGCCTTGGCAGCCATGTCACTGTTGATAGTTACAAATTTGAAACTGTGAGGGACTTCGTCTATTTGGGAACCAGTATCAACACCGAAAATAATATCAGTCTAGAAATCCAGCGGAGAATCACTCTTGCCAACAAGTGCTACTTTGGACTGAGTAGGCAATTGAGAAGTAAAGTCCTCTCTCGAAGATCAAAGATCACGCTCTATAAGTCTCTCATCATACCTGTCCTGATGTATGGCTCAGATTCATGGGCAATGTCAAGAGAAGATGAGATGGCCCTTGGAGTATTTGAGAGAAAAGTTCTCCGGAAGATTTATGGTCCTTCCCGTGATGCCAACGGCGAGTATAGAAGGAAATTTAACGATGAGCTGTACGAGCTCTACGCAGATCTGACCATAGTCCAGCGAATTAAAGCCCAAAGACTCCGCTGGCTGGGCCATGTTATGCGAATGGACAAAGAAGCTCCAGCACAGAAGGTTTTCCTATCGTCGCCTGAATTCGGTAGCAGAGGAAGGGGGAGGCCTCGACTGAGATGGAAACAACAGGTGGAGGATGACTTGAACTCCCTTGGGGTTTCCAATTGGCGTCGGTTATCGCTAAAAAGGAATGACTGGCGTGCTTTGATACGAAACAGCCAAAATCGCTTAGGCGGTTAATCTTCCGGAGAACTTTTCTCTCAAATACTCCAAGGGCCGTCTCATCTTCTCTTGACATTGTCCATGAATCTGAGCCATACATCAGGACAGGTATGATGAGAGACTTATAGAGCGTTATCTTTGTTCTTCGAGAGAGGACTTTACTTCTCAATTGCCTACTCAGTCCAAAGTAGCACTTGTTGGCAAGAGTGATTCTCCGTTGGATTTCTAGACTGATTTTATTGTCGTTGTTAATACTGGTTCCCAAATAGACGAAATCCCTCACAGTTTCAAATTTGTAACTATCAACAGTGACATGGCTGCCAAGGCGTCTTGTCCTCGTTGACCGCAAGACCCACTTTTTTCGCTTCCTTATCCAGTCCAGAGAAGGCAGCGCTTACGACGCGGTTGTTAAGGCCAATGATATCAATATCATCGGCATACGCCAGCGATTGCACGCTCTTGTAATAGATTGTACCGTAGCGGTTTAGTACTGCTGCTCGAATTATCTTCTCCAGAATCAGGTTGAAGAAATCACACGAAAGGGAGTCGCCCTGTCTGAAGCCTCGTTTGGTTTCAAATGACTCAGAGAGGTCCTTCCCGATTCTGATGGAGCTGTTCGTATTGCTCAACGTCATTTGGCAAAGCCGTATAAGCTTTGCAGGGAAGTCCACTCTGTACGTCGGTTACCAGATCGCCATTATTGTCCTTATAGGAATTTGCCCCGGTCTTAAAACCTTCCGTCATCCGTCATCATCATTCATAGAATTTTCGGGCATCATACCTGTCAGCCAGCATCTCAAGCTCCTCCCACTTACGCCTGTGGGCCTCACTTTTCTTTTTTCTGAAAAGGCGTCTCTCTTCCTTCTTTGCGATAGCGTTGCCATACACTGCGGGTTGCGCCCGTTCGCAACGTCTCCTTGTAGGCAGCGACCTTTTTTTCGAGGCAGCTTTGCATTCCTCATCGTACCAGTTGTTCTTGCGGGCTCGCTGGAACCCTATAGTGGCCTCGGCGGCGGTACGCCATGAGTGAGAGATATGCTTCCATTGCTCGGTTACATCGTTAGGTCGAGGATTGCCCTCTGATAGCATTTGTGAGAGGCGAGTGGGGAAATTATCAGCTGTCTGTGTCATGCGCAGTTTCTCGACGTCAAACTTTCCTTCCGTTACTGAGCGCACTTTCTTCGCTGCAAAGAGGCGTGTGCGTATCTTGGCTGCGACAAGATAATGGTTCGAGTCAATATTGGGACCACGCCTGGTACGCACGTCCAGAACGGTGGAGCTATGTCTGCCGTCGATGATGACAAGATCAATCTGGTTTCTTGTTCTTTGAGCACGGGCAGCCAGGTGGCTTGGTGTATTCGTTAATGCTGGAACCTAGTACTACTGATGACCATATTGCGAGCAGCGGTGAGGTCAATCAACCTAGTGCCGTAAGTCACCGAGCACGATTTTGATATCATGTTGGGGGCAGCGATCATAAGTCTGTCCCAGTTTATCGTAGAAGGAGTCCTTCTCTACATCGTCCGTATCCTCAGTCGACGCATAGGCGCAGATAAATGTCATGTTGAAAAACATCGCCTTGATGTGGATCGCAGCGAGACGTTCGTCCACAGGAGTGCACGCTAGTACTTGGCGGCGAAGTCTCTTTCCCTCCACAAATCCTACACCACGCGCTTTGCCGCGTGTCTGGCCACTATAGTATACGTCACAAGGTCCGATGGTTGTATTTCCTTGTCCCGTCCATCGCATTTCCGGCAGGGGGGTGATGCCAGCCTTTGCGTTTACGAGGACATCAACCAGTCGGGCAGCGGTACATCCCTTGGATATCCAAATCTCTATTCCTAGTACGTTTTGGCAGGTCATCAATATTAAACGTACTTGGTTTAAGGGCTCACCGAGGTCTTTCGCAGCGTCTGTTCACAATGAGGTGCGGCTGTAAGCGGGCGTCTGTCTTGTAGCAAGCGGTGCGGTATATAAATGTGTAAATCTTTTCCAAAAACCCCGAAACGGGTTGTGCGCTGGTTTGGGACCCGCCACGTTAAAAGCCAACTCCAATGAAAACAAACAAGAAGCCTCGGATGAGAACAGCCGCACCTCATGGTGAACAGACGCTGCGCTTTCGCAGCGCGGTCTTTACCTCGGTGAGCCCTTAAACCAAGTATGTCAGAGTGGCCCCACCGGGGCTCCCTCTCTTTCTGCCGCAAGCCAAGATAGCTCACGTTGCCCAGAGTGTACGAACGAGGACGCAAGAGTCGGGATTGGGCAAGGTCATCCAGCAACCACACGCCATTACACTCCTATATGTTCTATATGGAAGTATAAATATATGCATAAATGGACACTGAGAAGGGTTTACCTTCAAGCTGGGTAGTGGCCTAAGGTGCTAGACCTTCTAGTATACAAGTCACTACAGTGTTGTGAGTTCGACTCTCACAATGCCGGGAAGAAAAGTCCATGAAGAGATGTAATTCCAGTATCATCGAAACATATGTCAGCTTGTATGGTTCCTGCAGCGCGTGGGTAAATATTTCTCAAAAAACACATTTTCATACAATCCCGAAAATAGCTTCACAATACCATCGGTATTTACAGCAATGGACTACAAGTCAAAATAAGCAAACAAAGAGTTTAAAATGTTATAAATGAAAAAAATATTCGTGCTCATTGAAAGCATAGAAAATTCTTTCATAAGTTTCACACCAAGTCCTAATAATTCGCATTTCTATCATATAAGTTTGTATTGAAATAACAAAAAAATGTCCTATATGGAAGTTTAAATATATGCATAAATGGATACTGAGAAGGGTTTACCTTCAAGCTGGGTAGTGGCCTAAGGTGCTAGACCTCTAGCATACAAGTCAATACAGTGTTGTGATTTCGACTCTCACAATGCCGGGAAGAAAAATCCATGAAGAGAAGTCTGGTTCCTGAAGCGCGTGAGTAAATTTTTCTCAAAAAAAACTTATTTTATTTTATCTTATTTTTTTACTTTTTTTAATTTTTAATTTTATTTTATTTCTCTTTTATTTATTTTTAACTTTTTTCTTTTTTTCTTATATTTTTTATTTTACCTGTTTCATTTAATTTATTTGAATTTTATTTTATTTAATTTTTTCCTTTATTATAATTTATCTTATTTTAGTATAATTTATTTTATTTTTTATTTTAATTTAAACCTCCATTAAATTCTCACAATCTCATTTTTTTTGCGAAATTTTTCAATAACTGTAAATTTTTCCACAAACTTACAAAATTCCAATTAAAATGCAAGAAACAGCTGAATTTGATAGTTCGAATCGGATTTGCCCTATGTTTAAATTTATCGATTTCGAAAGGATTGAGGAACACCGTTTTCAATCCGAATCGGAATATAAATCCGATGCGGAATCAATTCCGATCGGATTTCAGAACAGCCCTGATAGTAATATGAAAAAAAAAATCGTTTTTTTAATGGGTACCCGGTACCAAAAAATCGATTTCACTTTTTAAATTAGCATGGCTTAGTACTTTTAGGTGTAAGGTTTCAATAAGTTCTGAAAACTATTTCGGTTTTTATAAACATATGTCTACGATGATTATGAGTTCTTTTACCTTTTTATAAAATTGTAAAAAAAAATTGTTTTAATTAAATGGAAATTATCGTGGTATATTCCTTTGAGATGTAAAGTTTCAGCCCTTTCTGATGACTCCTTCCACGAATATCAAAACATTTTCACAAAGACAAATGAGTAACCGCTACAGAAAAACCGATTTCATTTTTTAAATCACCGTACCATAATACTTTTAGGTGTGAAGTTCCAGCCAATTCTGACCACTTCTTCTATTTCTGTCCATCATTTATATGGAGTCGCGGCACTGTGCGGCGGCGGGACTCTATCTTATGCAAAAAAATCGCTGCCTATATGAAATGCAAAGTTATTTGACTGGAGTATTTTCAATATTTATTTTTTTCCACACAAAACGGCTAAATAATAGCAATGAGCTGAAAAAACCAGTTGACTGAATGCTAAACTAAAATGATTCATTTCATATCTCAAAAAAAAAAAATATAAATATATATCGGTTGCTCACATACAAGTTGTATGTGCATGAGATGAATTTGACAGAAAACGAACGGCGCGCGTTTATATTAGGTTAGGCTGTAACGGCTGTTTCAATTCGTAAGTTGCCGCGTTACACATATGTAACAGTGGGCACTTTTGGGTTAAAGGGAAGCTCGACAAAATTCTATTTTTACCAGTTTCATAAAGGCTGTACTAATTTTTACTGATTTCACTGGAGTTGTATTGATTTATACTGCTCTTTGGTAATGTGTCTACTGATCTTTGGTCCTAAGTATCGGGCATCCCCAATTTTCTCTGCCTGAGAGTAATGGCCTCATTATGTATTGCGAACGATATCTCTGACTAACGATTCGTCTACTAACAAAATCGCCTAAATTTTTTTTTTTAATATTTTTGACTTGTGAGCAGATGAATCGTTCATCTGAGCTATCTTTCGCAAAACATAATGAGGCAATCATATTTTCATGTTCCAATACAAAGGGAAATCCTTAAGCAATAAGGTAAGAATCTCATTTCTATTCCAGCCCCTGGAATGGTGACCATATTATCAACGAAAATTGGAGCAACTGAACTAACTGTGTTTTGGAACGTCGAAGAAAATGATCCGTCGTATCTGCAAACCTGCGAAATTTATTTTGTAGGACCTTTACAGCGAGTGGAAACACTTAATATATCGTACAATGAAGCAGCAGAAACAAGGGTATCCTCGTTTAAAAATCTGGATTCCTGTGGGAAATATAGGTTTTCCATACGGGTCATTTCAAAAAACGGCACAATTGGCCCATCTACCGAATTACATTTACAAACATCTGAATCAGGTAAGTTTTATAAACTCTCGAGTTTTCTCTTTCCTTTATCCGAAACAATTTTTGTGGAAATCAAATGTGACCTTGAAACTACTTGCACAGTAAAAAGAAAAGTCTAAATTTAATGCCAATTTGGTGTTTATATATAACAACGCCGAAAAGTATTAAATTAATACAATTTTCCGTTTAATTGAGAGAAAGAGTATTATTTTAAGACCATTTGGACTAATTTAATTGCCAAAATTGAGAGAGAGAGAGCGATTTAGTATTATTTTGGTATTATTTTAAAACCATTAGTCCAAATTCATTTTCCAAACTTTTTCATGGGCTTAAAATAATACTATTTGGCATTAAATTAAAAAAAAGTAGTCTTTCATTTTTTACTGTGTGACAGAATCTAGGTATTTCCGCCTTTGTCCATGGCCGAGGTTTGCTACCTCATTTTGTGTAGGAATATACATATTTAATTCTTCTCTCACCCCTAATATTATTCCATCTTCTCTCTTTAGTTCATGATGAATATATAACTCTTTTCCGCAGTGCCTACATCTGTGAATAATATATCCGTTGTATCTGAAGCTCAGGCTTTGGACATTTTCTGGACAGCGCCTGTATTCGGGGAATTGTGTGTTGTTGAGTATCGGTTAAGTGTATGGATTAATGAAAAGTCTTCCAGTCAAAGATTTGAAAAAATCGTAAATTCTACCAAAGTATATATAAATGAGCTATTCGCATGTCAGTCTTATAGCATTCAGATAATTCCAGCTACGAGAACCACAGACGGCAAAGCAATCCTCATCGAAGTCGAAACTGCAGCCGATACAGCTATGGCAAGTAATATTCAAGCTTTGGCACAGTATCCAAATGCTCTAGAGCTTAGTGCAGTTGATTCCAACTTTGATAACAAATGTGAGACGATTATAGCAAGATTTTCGTGCGAGGAAAGCAAGCCAGGAAATGCAACATATAAGGTATTTATTAGGGATGTCGATTTTAGTATGCTATTGGGAACGAAAATATGATTTTTGTTTTTAAATTGGTCTTAGTTGAGCACAATTTGTAAATAGACATCCGATTTGGTGGTATTTTATGATTTTTCTACGGTGTCTGTATTAAGCTTATTTAAAAAACGTAATTGGTTCAGATTATTATAAAAGTGAAA
This sequence comes from Campiglossa producta, assembly GCA_964058755.1. Classification (NCBI taxonomy): domain Eukaryota; kingdom Metazoa; phylum Arthropoda; class Insecta; order Diptera; family Tephritidae; genus Campiglossa; species Campiglossa producta. The sequence goes on along the minus strand of CAXKVI010000004.1, from coordinate 54,068,847 downwards.
TATGGCATATCAATGTTGCTTAGTGTTCAGAAAAATCGAATTATGGTAATTTCAAGAATTAAGTAGGATTATTCATATATTCTATCCCTTTGCATTAGGGTGGTCCAAACTTCATATTTTATGTGAAAGCTATATTCCCAAAACCTTCTGGCCTTTTCTGTTTGTTGTTAGTTAATTCACTTTAAATTTCAAATTAAAACAAAAACGGTTGAGATTTAAAGGGTACTCTTCGATAATTTTTTTGGGTAAATGGGTAGCAAAAAAATAATTATTTATACTTGAAATTTTAAACTCGCGTTGAGCACCCTCTTCCACTAGTAGTAAAATGAGAAAATTCGTTGGCTGTTTTATCTTAAGCTCGAAAAAATAACTTTATTGAATAACTGTCAAGTCTTTAGTTATTAAATTAAGAAACAAAAATATGTGATATCTTATCATGAATTCTGTTATTGTCGCACCCTGCATTAGGGATGCTCATGAAAAAAATACATCGATGTTTTTCCCGATGCAATGCATCGCGAACTCACATCGATGTTTTGCGATGTATCGTCTAAAAACATCGATCTTTTTGATGCATCGTATCAATTTTGATTGGAATTACGTTTGCCACTTATAAGCACAATAAGCAACCAAATCTGTGAAAGAAAAACAACCAAATTAAAAAACGAACTACCAAATTTTAGGGTTTTTAATGTAAAAAAACCCTTCACCTAAAAAAAGTATTGCAATGAAAAAAAAATTAAATTAACTTCTAAGGTTGACATTCACATAAATTTGTGCGTTTCATCACGTATTGACCCTTAACAGCCATTTTAGTATAACCAATAAAAAATAAATTTTTACAAGAGACGGTTTTTTAAATTTCAAATATCAAGCAAAATGTTATTTACATCATAATTGCCATTGCTAAATTTTTGGAATGGTACTTATTACAGTTTTAACATTTTGTGAGATTTAAACATTTTGTGAGGTATAAAACGAATAGATAATATAATATGACCCATCCAGTTGGTGGTATTACCAGAAGTTTAAATTATTTTATCACACAGCTTACACTTTGCGGATTTCTCTTCGTCTTTAAAGAAATATTTCCACACCACACTTGTTGTTATGGGTGCCATAGACAGTTTTAAAACAAAGAATGTGCTGTGTTTTTTTTTTTTTGTGTAACTGAATAGATATGCAGTGCAATGCAACTTACAGTTAAAAATATTCCTCTAACGCCCGGTTTTTCAATGCAGGTTTAAACTCCAGTGCTAGTTTAAACTTTTTTAAACGCCCAATTTGTATGGGATAAACTCTAGTCAACTTTATCTGTGGTTTAAACTTGCACTGAAAAACCAGGCCTGAATGAATTTTTAGTTGAAGTGTCGGTTTTCAGACTAGTCAGAAAAATACTAGTATACAACTATAATTTTCTTTCAGAACTCATACTAGTCAACCACTATAATTTTCTTTCAGAACTCATACTAGTCAACAACTAGAATTTTCTGGCTGAATTCATACTAGTCAGGAAATATCCATTTCATACTAGTATACAACTAGAATTTTCTGACTGATTTCATACTACTATACAACTGGAATTTTCTGGCTGAAATCATACTAGTCAGGAAATATCCATTTCATACTAGTATACAACTAGAATTTTCTGGCTGAAGTCATACCAGTTAAAAAATACAAAATTCATTCGTTTCGGTTGCTTCTTTTTTCTCTTATAATTCACAGATGCTTTTTCGTGATATGGTAAATACAAATAGTCGCTGCTTTCTTAAGAATAAACATGAAAATAAAGGCAAATGATAAAATAAAGGGTAAGTCATGAAAATTCTGGTTGAAATCATACCAGTCTAGGTTCAATGCTTTTTGGAACAGTATGGGACTAGTATATTTAATACTAGTCCTCTTTGGACTAGTATGGGGACTAGTATGGGGACTAGTTCATTTTATGGAAATCACACTAGTCCAGGTTGAATTAGTATGGGACTGGTATTTACTTACTTACTTAAAATTGCCTTTAACCGCCTAGGCGATTTTGGCCGTCTAACATGTTTCGCCAGTCGGCTCTTTGTTGAGCCAATGGGAGACCCCGCGTGTTCTCAGATCTGCCTCCACTTGGTCCTGCCACTGGAGAGGTGGCCTCCCCCGTCCTCTACTTCCACCGGCGGGTACCGATAAGAATACCTTCTGGGCCGGAGCGTCTTCGTTCAATCGCACCACGTGTCCAAGCCAGCGAAGCCGCTGAGTTTTAATTCGTTGAACTATGTCGACGGCTGCGTAAAGCTCATACAGCTCATCATTATATCTTCTTCGGTACTCGCCGTCGCGAACTTTTAGGGACTGGTATTTTACAACTAGTATAATTCTAGTATATCATGACTAGTAATTGACTGGTATGCTCTGGTCGAAATCTGACAGTTGACACTCCGTAGGACATCAACACGTAAAAAATACTGATTGCTTATATGGAAAAAAGACAGAACACTGACTAGTTGGGCCCGGTTCTCCAACTAGTTGTAAAGTAGTTTTCAACTAGTGGCTTTCGCTGCAGTGAAGTTGCCGAAACATCGGAAAAATACATCGATACATCGATAAATATCCTAATATTTGATGCATCGACTTTTATTTGCTGTATCGAATTGAAAACATCGATATTTCCGATGTATCGTTCAACATCGAGCATCCTTACCCTGTATATATCTGATTTTGTGCTTAAATACATCTTTATAACACAAATCTGATCTTACTTTTTTTATTTTTGCACTTTTCTAAAAATGTCCGACTTTGACGAATTATTTTGAAGCACCCTGTAACTGTGACTTTCTGAGCTTTCCCATAATAAAACTTCAAACAATTAGCTTTCATTTGCATTTTTAACCCAGTGAAATTAGACATTAATTTTGCATTTCATATAAGCAGCCATTTTTTTTGCATTCGATAGACGGCATAACCGTGAGCTTAGAACCGAGTTTTCGGGACTGATGGTGTGTCCCGCATAGCGAATAAAAAGCGGATTTTCGATTTTTGAATATATCTCGTAAAATGGATGAAATAATAAAATTGTGTTAACGCATTTACTTAGGTAATAACGTCATCTACAATTCACTCGTAGGGTAGAAGCGGTACCCTTCGACATGAGGGAGGCTTCGACTTTCTAAGATATTTTTGTTACACTTACATCAATCGCACTGATTTTTTTAGGAAATGTTTACCAATTTACCTGGAACTCAGTGATATAAACGATTCCGTGTAAGATGAACTTCAAGGGAAATTATTTTAACTTTATTTTTATTTCCGATTTTTGGAGATATCGATGTAGTTTTTTTAGTAGATTTAACAGGCTTAATTTTCTTGAATTTTACTCTGTGTTTCGAGATTTTTTCTTGTATATTATTAAAAATAAATGAAAATGAAAAAATATATGGTTTGCTGGGTTGAGCTGCTTCGGCCGTTTGTGTTTATTGAAAACAACTATTTTCGTTTACATTTCTTTCCTACGCGTTTCGGTGTCTTCCGCGCCTTCTTCAAGGAAATCTATTTTTATTAAACAATAAACACTTAACAACATTAATAGGTATTTACTTACATTCAGATGCACTTTTAAAAAACTAAATAAATTTCAAACAATTTCCTTATCACACACATTTTAGGTATTGTTTCTTTTGTTGACATTCTTGTTTGGTTTTATTGTTGCTGTGTAAGCGCTGTTTATACCATTTATGTACATCTTCTTTGAAGTTCATCGCATTGCTCAGCTGTTGTTGAATGCGGAGACTTTCCAACGTCAATCTTCTTTGTTCTTTTCTCTCTATATCTAAAATCCATATATTTGCCATATCCGCGGTATGCGATGTGGTGGTCAGGTGTTGAGCTAATGCTGTTGTTGTTTTTGGCATCTATTTCATGCTCATGCCGCTTTATACTTAATGCCCGTTTCGTTGTACCCACGTAACATTTTGAACAGCTTTCATTTTCTTTACCAATACATTTTATTTCATAAACCACACTGTGTTGTTGTTATTTTGGTATTTTATCTTTAGTTTTCGTAAATATTTGATTTAACGTACTGTGTGGTTTGTGCGCGTATATTATGTTTTCCTTTTTTATGATTTTGCGTAATGTTTGATTGTTTGTTAGACCCGGTATGTATGAAATCCCTATATATCTTTTATTGGGGTTGTCTTCGGATGATTTGTTGTTTGTATTTAAATTTTGATTTTCAATTTTGCTAAGTGTTGTCTCAATAATGTTTTCAATTAGCTTGCATGGGTAGCTGTTTTTGAATAATATGTTTTTTATTTTAGTTCTATTCTCCGCTGCGAATTCTTGGTCGCTAAGGAGGTGTACTTTCCTTATAAAGTTTGACGCTGTGTTTATTTTTTGCTTCCATGGGTGGTTGGAATGGTAGTTAATAATCCTACCGGCTGCTATTTTTTTTTGCATACTGTAAGAACCTACTTATTTGCGTGGAAATAAAACAATAGTGTATGGTATACTACTCCGGTATTTTATTGACTCGTCTTGACAGCCTCGCAGTATAAAGAATACTAAACTAGAATGTGTGTACATGTACGTGATTTACTCGGTATTGGTAGGCTCTCGTTGTTCGCTCTCTGGTGCGGTTCTCCACATCCCTCCTTTATTATAAAGCTTCAAACGTATTTTGGATCCATCGTCGGGCTTGCAAATTCCAGAGGTATTGGGCCGATGTTCGTTGTGACTGTCAGTGGTTGATGGCTGAGGGGGAGGTGTGGATGTGGCAGGGGGTGTTATTCCAGACACTGAAGTTTGAGTTGAGTTTTCGCCTTGGACCTGAAGTGGCACCTTCTTAACGTGGCTTCCGTCAGCCGCTACTATCACTTCATTTTCACAACACTCCATGACTTCGTATTCCGTGGAGTCGAACGTGGGCGTAAGTTTATGTGAGGTCACAACGTTGCGAAGTAATACTTTGTCTCCCGGCTTTATATCAGATGGTTTCGCTCTGCGGGTCGTATCCCCCTTCCTTTTCCATTTTTGTTTATTTATCATATCCAAGTCTCGCGCTGCCGAGTCTAAAATATCATCAGATACATCTTGTATCCCCGGTATCTTGTCTCGAATCGTGCGGTTAAACATCAATTCAGTTGGTGCGGATCCGGTAGTACCATGAGGGGTAACGTTATACATTAAAATGAATGTTTCAAGTTCTTTCAGATAGTTAAGTTTTTTTGAATGGGCGATTTTCAAAAGTTCCACCAATGACTTATTCATATTTTCAACCTCGCCGTTTGCTTGAGGCCAATAGGGTGGTGTCGTGATTAGGGTGATGTTGTTATCTTTGCAATATTTTCTAAATTCTGTGCTAATAAATTGCCTTCCATTATCTGCTCTTGATGACTTCATCATTTATTGGCGCTTAACCGCCTAAGCGATTTTGGCCGTTTCGAATCAAACCACGCCAGTCATTCCTTTTTAGCGATAACGGACGCCAATTGGAAACCCCAAGGGAGTTCAAGTCATCCTCCACCTGTTGTTTCCATCTCAGTCGAGGCCTCCCCCTTCCTCTGCTGCCGAATTCAGGCGACGATAGGAAAACCTTCTGTGCTGGAGCTTCTTTGTCCATTCGCATAACATGGCCCAGCCAGCGGAGTCTTTGGGCTTTAATTCGCTGGACTATGGTCAGATCTGCGTAGAGCTCGTACAGCTCATCGTTAAATTTCCTTCTATACTCGCCGTTGGCATCACGGGAAGGATGACTTAATGACTTAGGTAATCCTAAACGACAAAAAATTGCTTGTAAAGCGTTAATTACTGCATCAGAGGTAATTTTCCTCAAGAATTTTATTTCTTGGTAGCGTGAATAATAATCAATTAAAACAAGTAGATATTCGTTATTCGGTAGGGGTCCCAACAGATCTGTAGCTACACATTGCCAAGGGCCATTTGGAAATACATGCCTTTGCATCGGCGCAGGATTATTTGGACGTGAAACCATTAAACAGTCACGACAATTTTTCACAAAGGTTTCTACTTCTCTGTCAATTAAAGGCCACCATACTTTTGCCCTCAGCCTTCTTTTCATGGCGGATTCACCAGGGTGTCCTTCATGAGCTAGCTCCAAAACCTTCGCCCGAAGATCTGTTGGTATAACTATCCGGATGCCGCGCAAGATTATATTACCAACTGTTGTTAATTCGTGTCTAAATGGAAAGTATCTATTGGTAGTATTTGATGGCCAGCTGTCACATTTAATATACTCAATGGCTTCAGTCATTTCTTTATCCCTAGGACCCTTCTTTGAGATCTCGCTTATGGTCAATGCTGTTGGTATTGAATTGGAAATTATGTGAACAATAGATTGTTCTACGTTGTCATCAAAGGACTTCGCTCTTTCCAATTTGCATAACCTCGAAAGGGAATCCGCAATATTTTCCTTTCCTGAGCGTTATATCACTTTAAATTTAAACGACTGAAGCCTCAAGAGCCACCGTTCAATTCTCGCAGGTGGTTTTGAAGTTGGCTTAAATATGGTTTCCAGGGGCTTATGATCGGTGACCAATTCAAAGTCTAGTCCTACTAAATAGTAATAGAACCTCTCGACAGCCCATACAAGCGCCAAACTTTCTTTTTCTGTCTGAGAATATCTTTTGTCCACCTCCGAAAGGCTTTTACTGGCAAAAGAGATAATATTCGGATCATTACTAGAATTGAACTGTATAAGAACTGCACCCAAAGCCACAGGACTCGCATCCGCAATGACCCTTGTTTTATTTGAGGGATCAAAATATGATAAGGTGGGTATGTTTGATAAAAGATGTTTCAGTTTTGCAAATGCGTTTTGTTGTGTGGGGCCCCATATAAATTTTGCATCTAACTTAAGTAGCTTTCTCAGCGGCTCTGTCGTGTCAGCCATATCCGATATAAATTTTCCGATGTACGTGATGAGGCCAAGAAAGCTTCTTGTTTCTTCTTTTGTTTGCGGTGCTCTAAACTCCAAAATTGTTTTAATTTTGTCCGGGTCCGGAAATATACCTACATCCGACAATACGTGACCCAAAAATTTAAGCTTTCTTGCCCCCCCAAACGCACTTTTCATCATTAAGTAAGACATTGTTGTTTTTCAAAACCTTAAGTACATCTTCAACGGCTGAGTCATGATCTTTTTGCGATTTCCCATATACGATAATATCGTCTAAGTAGTTCAAACAATTTTGACACGTCGATAGTAGCTCCTCGAAAACCCGCTGAAAGGGTAGTTTTCTCGTAGCACAGCTTTATTGGCCCTACGCATATCGACGCAAAGATGCATTTCACCATGATCTTTTAGAACTACGAAGATTGGTGAAATCCATTGAGTTGGGCCCCTAACTGGCTCTATGATATCCTTGGCGAGCGCTTCTTCTAATTTCTTCTCAGCTTGTTTCTCTAGAGCAACTGGAATGCGACGTAAAGGCTGTTTGACTAGTTTAATAGACTTATCAAACGATAGCTTTACCTTAATATTGGAAATTTTCGGAAACGGTTCTATTTTCTCAATTTTATTTACGTCAAGCCCCAATCTCAATACTTTGAGTTGAATGGCAGTATCTCGACTGAGAAGAGATTGTTTCCCATCTTTTATTACATAAAATGTAGCTATAACTTCCGTACCCTTTCTCACCCCTATTGGTGCCTCGAAAACATATAAGACTGTTAAAAATTGATTTGCTGACTCCGTGCGGATGTTCCACATGGTTGCTTTACTGGCATTCAACGCTTTAAAAACGTTTTGACCTAAGAAGTTAAACCTAGATCCTGAATCTATTATCATAGGAACAGTATGTCCACCAATGTGGCAACTTATCAACTCGTCCATCAGTTCGCACGATTCCACTTGAAGGCAATCATATTCTAGGGAATCATCTGACGAGTCGTTGTTAGCTTTTTCGATACACCTAACTTTTGACGGATGTAATCGGCGCTGTTTCGAATTATTGTATTTTACATCGTCGAGTTTTCTTTTAAAACTCTTTGTTTTACATTTGCGTGAGTAATGCCCTATTAACCCACATTTATTGCATTTAGCATTTCTTGCTGGACAATTAATGTCAGAACTCACGTGCCCCGCCTGACCACATCTACCACACTCACTCCCATTATTCCTGCTCCCTTTTGATTTTGCAACCACCTTGTTTACTGCTTCACACTATTTTTTAAGTAACATGTCCTGCTATTGTTTATATATCTGCTCATGAATCTGGCAAGCATCAATAATTTCTTTCAATTCGTGTTATTTTTCAAGTAAGAGTTTTTTAAGCTCCTCTGGAGCCCACGACTCAATGAGTTTATCTTTTAGAGCGATGTCTTCTATTTCGCTTTTTGTTTCGCCAAAATGACATTTAGAAGCTTGGTACCTCAAACGCAACAAGAAATTGTTAAAATTTTCGCCCTCCAAAGGCGCTATGTTTCTATATAGGTGTCTCTCAAATGACGAGTTTCGTTTTGGCGAAAAGACATTATTTAATTTCTCGACTAAAATATTAAATACATCGACCGACTGTTCGGTGTCAACTTCCACAATGGCCCCAGGGATATTATAAATTACCTCTTGTAGTTGTGGTCCACCTAAGTGAAGCAGTTTGTTTCTTCGCTTTACCTCATTTGTAATATCTTCCGATTGTAGATACAGAGTAAACGATCTCAGCCATTTTTCCCACTCGCTTCGCAATAACGCCCTATCAATGCTATCGCACAGGAATGGTTTAATTTCGCTCATATTGCTTGTGCTGGTTTGATGAATGTAGAGAAATATTTTCTCCGAACTCGTTGCTTCTGACTCGCCAAGAAAAATCCAATGCAGAAAAGCCGACGCTACTGCGAAAAATTTACAAAAATATGCTTCGTTCACGGAACTGCGGAAAGAAATTAAATAAATTTTAGTTTTTTCAACTTAAAGAAAATGTTCTGCTACTACACATAATCCCATTATCGTCGCCACTGTAAGAACCTACTTATTTGCGTGGAAATAAAACAATAGTGTATGGTATACTACTCCGGTATTTTATTGACTCGTCTTGACAGCCTCGCAGTATAAAGAATACTAAACTAGAATGTGTGTACATGTACGTGATTTACTCGGTATTGGTAGGCTCTCGCTGTTCGCTCTCTGGTGCGGTTCTCCACACATACCAATTTAAAATCATTTTATCGTTTCTTCGATGCACTTCAAGTCTAGGAAGGCTATTTTGTGGTTTAGTTCTTCTTCTTTCGTAAACTGTATTTTCGTGTGTTGCGTATATAATACTCTTAAAATGTCTTCCACGTCCTTTGTTTTCACTATTGGGAATATGTCATCTAGATATTTCGTTATGTATTTAACATGTATGTACGTTTTTGTTTTTCAACTCAGCTAAGCTGCGTCTGTAATGGTTTATACACTTAGTTTGTTAAATACTTTGTTAATTTATTAAAAGGAGATCAAATAGGTTTTGAATTGTATTCATACATTTTAATTTTGAAACTTCATTCTTTAAAAAAATTTGTTAACATTTTCAATTTTTAAAATAAAATATTTCTTAATATTTGAAATTAAATATTAAATAAATGTAGATTTGCATCTACATTAATGGTGACCCTAACAAAGAACATAATAAATTCATCATAAATAATCATTTAATGCTCCTGTTGCAAGATCGTGTGGTACATTAACAACAACAAGCGCCATAAGCCGTGCCATAAGCCGTGCTGCAACAACAATTAACGCCCACCTCATTAATAACAGCGCAACTACATATATTAAAAGTGCTAACAACAAAACGCCGTGAACGCGCTAAAACAAACAACAACAAAAAATAACTAAACGCCACCTGCAACCAGCTTGGTACAACAACAACCAGCTGAAACAACAACTCGCAGCAGCTACAGATAACACCAACAACAACAATCACAAGGTGCCAACAACAACAAGAAGCGTCCTAAATACGCTGCAATAGTGCTTATGACAACAACAGCGTCATACAACAACAAGAGTTGGCAACAATAACAACTACAACTGATTAGTAACAACAACAAAAGGCACTAGCAACAACAAGCAACTGATAGCAACAGCCGTGACCACATAACATCAACGCAAACTTCCGAGCAGCAACGCTGCCAATGACAACACCACGCCAACAATCACGCCAATGACAACATAAATACTATCTAGTGTGAGAGCATTATTTTGAATAATTATATGAAATTCACATCTTCAATCAACAGACGTTTACAATTTTGATCGACAATCATTTACATTTTTTTGGAAACTTCTTTCGTCGTAGGTCCATCAACATACATATGTATATTTATGACATTTTATTAAATTCGCGATTAATAAGTTTAATTTTTTATTCTTTATTTAAAACTATTAGATATTTTAAAAAATATTTGTGATTGGTCTCCTTTTGTTTCTTTATGTCAATTTTACGAAGTCCAATTATCACTAGAAATAGGAGTTTCATTAATTTGCATCAAGTTATTTCTCAACAACAAAATCAATCACAAAACATGCCTCTAGAACAAAATCAGCAACCAGTTATATCTTCACAACAAAATCAACCTTTAGATCAAAATCAAAATTCCTTACCCCCTCCTCAAATTCAATATTCAAATTCTTCAAATTTGAAATTACCTCCTTTTTATAACAAATATCCACACCAATGGTTTATTCTAGCAGAAACACAATTTCGTATTAAAAATATTAATAGTGAAATTTCCAAGTATGAATTTCTTTTAGTATCGCTATCACAGGAAATTACTGCAACTGTTTTTGATATTATACAGAATATTAATGATAATTGGAATGATTCCGCTTCAACATCATACTCTACACTGAAAGAAGCTCTTTTAGAAAGAAATTCTCTTAGTGAGTCCCAACGATTAGAACCCCTTTTGGCAGATTTAGACATAGGTGATAGAAAACCATTGGAATTCTTTCGCACACTTAAACAAACAGCGGGACAATCAGATTCGATTTCAGATAAACTTATTATACAACTTTGGATGCGTAAACTTCCAACACAAATACAATTTTCACTGAAGACATTACCAAACGCAGACATAAAGACATTATTAAACATGGCTGATTCTATTTGTGAAATTATTGTATCTAGTAAACAGGGTCATGTGCAAGCAATATCCTCAACAACAACTGAACAAAATGACGACATTAGTCGTTTAGAACATCAAATTCAAATATTAACTGATGCTGTACAAAAACTCAATGTTCAGAAAAATGTGTCATTTCGTTCAAAATCTAGGTCTCATCAGGTTTGTGTTGGTATCAAGAGAAGTTTTCTGAAAAAGCTCAGAAATGTATACAACCTTGTAATTACTCAAAAAACCAGTAGACACTACTGTCAATGCGACGAACAGTAGCATTTTTACTTCTAGTCGCTTATTTGTTTTTGATCCAAATACTAAGATAACATTTTTAGTTGATTCTGGTGCAGACATTAGCGCGATTCCAAATTCTTTTTGTTCTAAACTTTCCAAAATACCAACCCAAGTTCTTTCTTTCGATCCAAACTCTTTACTTTAACTTTAAATTTACGTCGTAATTTTCCACATTGGTGCTGATTTCTTAAGTAAATATGGTCTTATAATAGACATTAAATCCCAAAAACTTATTGATCCAAAAACTAACATAAAAGTTTCAGGAGTCCTTTCAAAAATAAAGTTTCCTAAACCAAAATTTTTTAACGTTGTTTCTAACTGGGGTGATATATTGAAAGATTTTCCAGCTCTTTTTAATGAAATCGATTTCAATCTCCCTGTTAAACACCAAGGCGAATTCATTACAGGTGGACGCAGTAGCATATATGTATTGAACTTTTTTTATTTATTTTTGGACCCGTCTGTCAGACTCATGCCAAACTCAAGGCGAATTCAAATTGTTTATTTACTTTTGCAAATTTTCTCATTGGAACCGTGTATTTTCCAAATATTTAGCGTTTTTGTGAAAAATTAAGTTCTTGTGTGCAAATAATATTGCCTTTTAAAAATACATAATTTCAGCGTTAAATAATAAAAAGTGTTTTCGTAATGGTGAAGTGCGCGATATGCTTAAAAAAATGGGAGCGGGGATCTGGACCGTTCTTCAAGGTGCCTGTGGACGACCACATGCGCTTGGTGTGGGGTAATAATTGCCGGATGCAATTAAGTTTAAAAGATCGGGTTTGCGCAGATCATTTTTCACGCGAAAACATAATTTATACTGGGACACAGACGAGATTGCTTGGACAATTGCATTCCGTGCGCGTTCAGTAAGTGTTAACAATATTCAACTATTTATATGTATTTACAGTTTGGGCCCCTGTCCCAGCCAATTGTTACAAAGTTTACCACACGAACAAACATCACCTGCCAACACAGCTTTAGTTAGCACATCGACTATGGCTCAAAAACAAGATGCAGTAAACGAAATATAGCAAAATTCTCACAACAAAAACACCAAAAAATTTCACCCCACTCTGTAGGATCACAACAAAAGAGCGTCCACACTTGCAAAAGTAGTTATGTATAACTTAACAAATATGTGATAGAATGGGCCTCATGCAAAATTTGCTCAGACTCGATTTTTCGAGGAAAAGCTGAGTATATTTTCTTTTTTTTTGCAATAAAAACAAAGAAGCCACATTATTCACACCTGAGCAAATCTCTCTCGACTCTTATGCATGGGGCCCATTGTAATGTTTCCATGCATTTAATAACAATTCCTCCTTTCCCTTATTTTATTAAAGCGCATGACAGTCTATGGATGCATCCACTTTTTCTGGATTTCATAACTCATCTGTAGCACAACACCAACAATTAATAACTGCAGCAAATATATCAACTAACGCTGGAGAGCAACAAAAGATGCAAAAACATTCGTCAAATACAATAATTTCAAATCGAGAATCGCAAAAGTATATGCGTTTGCTGGCACAAGTACAATACCAAAACCCGTCACAGCAATACAATCATTTGGTCATACCATCGTAGTTTTTTTTTTCTTTTGGAAGTACATACATACAGTGAGCCACACTCAAAATTGGACACTTCATATACGTATAAAACTTTCAGTTTCACAAAGTAACAACAAACATATTTAAATTTATTTCTATTTATAAATGTATACTAACCCCTCAAACATTCTCGGAGTGCTCATAATTTAGGAGTCCGATATGAGTCCTAAATATGTGAAAAATATGAGCCTCCGAAATAAGATCATATAGGAGTCTTTAATGACTCCAATTTGATGAAAAATATGACTTTACTTCGAGAGTTTTCATTTAACAAAACAGCTTTTGAACACATATTCATATTTTGTTTGTGAAAATTTTTTTATTTCAAATAAAAATTCAATAACAATACATCACATGCGGACTGTTCCTGATAAATATACACTTTTCTCGACTTTAATTCTGAAATTGTTTCTGGACACCTATATTATGGTATGTAGCAAATTTTTCCTGGTGGATGGCATAAGTATACCTACCAATAGAGAAGTGATTCTTTGCCGCATTGTACCACATATCTCCAGTGGCACAAAAGATCAAGTAAGTAGTTCTCCGGTGACAAATGCAAAACCAAGATCTTTGTTAACTTATTCTTTGGCTTAAGTGCAGTATACGGACAATTCCAAAATCAAAAAAAGCAGTATGAGGATTGATAGACATGGTCAAGATGAGTATAACTACACAAATTTTTTTGTGGGCAAATGATAATAACAGAAGTTATTAAGGGTCAAAGTTCATATGAAGCATTTTTTAAAACTAAATTTCTCTTAAAGTATCGAACCGTTTTTCAAAATTTTGTTTTCATTTAATAGGTTGTAAAATTACCTTTCATTTGATCCCTTTTACGAAATAATAAAATTGTGGCTGCCGCCACGGCCAAATGCGTCGGAGGTGTTTCACACAAAAAAACTGTGAATTAAACCCCCGGTCGCTTATCGGCAAGTGTAATTTTTTTGGGGGTTATTTTTAAAATAAAATTTAAAATTTTGCACATACGCGGTTTTGCACCCACAGCAGTGGTACCTCAAATAAAAGGTAATTCAATTACCTATCCAATGCAAAAAAAATTTTGGAAATCGGTGCAATATTATTGAAGATATTTTGATTTTAAAAAATGTTTTAAATGAACTTTGACCCTCAATAACTTTTGTTGTTGTTGTTTGCCCAACAAAAAAAATATACCGTTATGTTTCTTTTATTAATACCTATCGATCTCAATTTTTCGTTTTTTTATATCAGCATTGTCCGTATACTGCACTTGTTCCTATTCTTTGGTACATCTAATGAAGGTAATCATGCCCGTTGCAACCGTTGCTCCATTCTCTCTGATCGTAAAAACTTGGCCAACATTTTCACCAGCGATAGCCTGTAAATCGTCGGCTGAATGGAAGATCGCCCTATTTCAAAAAAGTTTTGAAAAACGCCCTATTTCAGAATTTTTTTCAACAACGCCCTATTTTAGAATTTGTTTGAAGAACGCCCTATTTCAAATTTTTTTTCAAAAACGCCCTATTTCAGAATTTGTTTGAAGAACGCCCTATTTCAGAATTTGGTTCAAAAACGCCCTATCTCAGAATTCGTTTGAAGAACGCCCTATCTCAGAATTTTTTTCAAAAACGCCCTATTTCAGAAGCCCATTTAGAAAAGCTATAACTCAAAAGTATTTACTATTTTAAATGTCTTTGGATGAGTTTATTAATTTATTAAATCATTGAATTATAAAATTCATGATAAGCTTCAGGAATTACTAGTTTTGTACACATTTCCTGCAAATCCTTCTTTTTATCGGCATCCAACTCCAGCCGACTATATAGTTGAGTGAGAGGATATTGTTTTAATACTGATTTTTTTGTGGGAATTAATATAGGTATTGCTTCTTCACCATACTCGTATTTAATAAAGGCTTTATTTTCTGCGGGAAGCACTGCGATTTCCCTCAAATTCATGATTTTTATTGATTTCCAGTTTTCGTCGTTTGCCAAAGGGCGAAAATCAAAAATTTCATTTTGTTGAACTTCGTGGACAATATACTTTGGTTCATTTTATTTTTTTATCATACCACAAGACATCTGACAATCTGATATAAATGATATTAAAATTAAAGTTTTCTAGACACAAAACCCAACTTATTAAGGCTGTTCAGGAAAAATTAGTGTCAAAGTACTTATATTTTTGAAGTTTATTGTCTAAATTTGCTACGAATGCTACGTTGCTATACCATTTGTAAAAAGATCCTGAACAGCCTCATTGTCTCCATCCGAGAACGTTGCTAAAAAATTAAAAAGTTCACATATCTTCACTTTGTAGCAGATTTAGGTCGATAAATCTAAAAACCGAAGTACATTATACTTCTATGCAAGTAAAAAGTAATTTCTAAAATGCATATTTACAATCCTTCATAGCCTTTTAAATTATAAAAACTTTATTCGAGTTAAAGGTTTTCTAAAAGCACATTTGAAATAGGGCGTTCTTTGAACGAATTCTGAGATAGGGCGTTTTTGAAACAAATTCTGAAATAGGGCGTTCTTCAAACAAATTCTGAAATAGGGCGTTTTTGAAAAAAAAATTTAAATAGGGCGTTTTTGAATCAAATTCTGAGATGGGGCGCTGTTGAAAAAAAATCTGAAATAGGGCGTTTTTGAAACAAATTCTGAAATAGGGCGTTCTTCAAAACTTTTTTGAAATAGGGCGATCTTCCATTCAGCCGACGAAATATATTTATTAGTACTAGTTGAATATTTGGATATGAACTTGACCTTTGGCACGCTTTTCTTGAAAATTTGTATATCCCCAGTGCTTGTTTTAATATGTTGATTGAAGCCCAACAAATCCGCCGAATCATTCTTCATCAAAGTTCCACGCTTTATCGTGCCAACTACTACGTAACTCATCCGGGTACTGTAAATGCATTATCGATGGGCAGTATAAAAGGTGACTTATAATCGCGAGTAGGTGTCTTTACATACGAGTCCATTTCATGCAGCAACTTTTCAATCGCTGGTACGCCAAATTCCGACGTATCACCTTTCAAAGCCAAGAACGCTGAGCCATAAACGACAGGACTGCTAATGCCATCAAAACCAAAGTCGGTCAGCATTTCACGCATTTCGATTTCAACTAATTCTAGTACTTCTTGATCTACCAAATCGGCTTTGTTAATGAAAACAATAATACGTTCGATACCAACTTCAATATTTTCTCGTCTTCCTCTTCAGTGTTATGTGGTGCATTGCCGCTTGGAACATTCAATACAGCCTGTAAATATAGATCATTAGCAATATGTACATATATCTTAACAACCCACAACATCTTACGTCATCAACCTGCTCATTTGCTTCATAGCTACTTTTTTGCTGTCGCTTACGGCGTTCCACAGCACCACTGCCAAGTCGCTTACTTGTACCTACTAGCGACGACGTGTCCCTCGATTAGTGACGTGTGTGCGTGTGTAGCGCCCTCAGACGCCGTTGTGTATCACTTTTGTTGCATTTTTTCTTACTAACAATGGTGTAATGGGTACCAGTGTTCATACGGTCATGTGCACACTTCCATTTATTTGTTTCCTTTAGGGGTCAGCTGCCAATAAATTAGCTAAAATTATGGGATATAGCTCAAAAGACGGGGTTTGACCTCAGGATCACGAATCCGGAAGCGCTTTTTTTTAATATTTTGCTTCTCTGAAGTGATATTTGCAATCAAAGTTGCAAGTTTTCATGTGGTTGACGTCAACTCAGAAAAGTGTTTCGCACATAAATACCATAGATTCCGCCCCAATTTTGGTATCGGACCCGGGTAATTTTTCGGTTTTTTGACCACAAATTTTTGGATTCGTGATCCTGAGGCCGAACCCCTTCTTTTGAGCTATCGCCCATAATTTTAGCTAATTTTTTAGCAGTTGACCGCTAAAGGAAACATAAATAAATGGAACTGTGCACATGACCGTATGAATACTGGTGTTCACTGTGATCCATCATTTGTTGTCACGGAGCAAGCAACAATTGGACGCGAAACACCACATGCGTGCCCCAACATCTGCTTTCAACGCACAAATACATAAAGAACATTTTTAACTTCACTCAATAGTGGCAAATGCAATAGAATTTCGATGGGTTCGGTATCAGCAACCATTACTATGATACCGGATAGACCACGATTCAAGGTGTTGGTTGCTTCATTGACTCCTTTGCAATTGATTGTAGTTGAGGGCCCACTGGAACAAATTCATAATTTCTGCTTTGAGCTCTGCATTAGCGAGCGGGAATGCTTTGGGGCTGACTTCTTCGGTCAATTTGCCCTTTGTTTCATTTTATTAACTTTTATATTTATATTTTATTATTTTAGATAGTTTTTACATATTTTATTTTTATAAACACATTATTTGCCAAGACAGTTGAATTCGCCTTGTATGTCAATAAACAAATTCATAGCCGCGTCCTTTATTGTAATTGAGGAAAAATTATGAACAACTATTGCTGGGAAGCGTTTTTTGGACACAAGTTTGAGAAAGTTTTACAAAGCTCTTTATTGGTGACTATTCTTTGCTGGCTTTTCAAGAAACAGAGTTCATGTTTATTTCGGCGAATTCATAAGGCGAATTCAAGGCGAATTATGGTTTTGACAGATGGGTTCAAAAATACAAAAACAAAATACATGGGAAATTTACATATATTTTACTGCAGCCACCTGTATAAATCTGCCTTGGTTAAACACAATGTTGTTCATCGTATCGTTACAAAGAGTCATTTACCCATTCACAAAGCTAGACGACTTCATCCTGCAAAACTTAAGATTGCTAAAGAAGAGTTGGATTTTATGTGTCAAAAAGGAATCTGTCGTCCTTCTTCATCTCCATGCTCGTCACCTCTACACATGGCTCCTAAAGGTACCGATGACTGGAGACCATGTGGCGATTTTAGGAAACTAAATGCAGTAACAACTCCAGACAGATACCCTATTCCACATATTCAAGACATTTCCAATTTTCTTGAAGGTTGTACAATTTTCTCAAAAATAGATATTTGTCGCGCTTATCATCACATTCCTATAGCAGAAGAGGACATTTATAAAACTGCAATAAAAACCCCTTTTGGTTTGTTTGAATTTCCGACTATGCCTTTTGGTCTACGAAATTCGGCACAAACATTCCAACGTTTTATGCACCAAGAAGTCAGAGGTTTTGACTTTGTGTATGTTTATCTTGATGATATTTTAATCTTCAGCAAATCTCATGAAGAACACAAATCACATCTCCGTAGTCTTTTTGAGCGATTAGTTGAATATGGTCTCAGGGTTAAAGCTTCTAAATGTATTTTTGGAGTTGAAGAACTAATTTTTCTTGGTCATAAAATTTCACTTGATGGTATTACACCCACTAAAGAAAAAGTTCAAGCTATTTCGAAATTTCCAGCTCCCACATCGATCAAGCAGTTACAAACATTTTTAGGTATGATTAATTTCTATCATCGATTCATTCCAAATCTTGCGAAAATTTTGTCTCCCTTATATTCACATCTTACAAATTTGCAAAAGTTAGGTTCAAAAGGTAAAGAGTTTAAATGGTTCGATGAGTGTGAAACTGCATTCAAAACAGCAAAGTTAGCATTATCAAATGCAACCGTACTGACATTTCCAAAAACAGATGCCCCAGTTTCTATAAGCACTGATGCTTCAAACACAGCATTAGGGGGTGTTTTACAGCAATATGGTAATAACCAATGGCAGCCTTTGTCCTTTTTAAGCAAAAAACTGAATCCAGCTCAAATAAAATATTCCACTTTCGACAAAGAACTTTTAGCTATTGTGGTCGTGATTTTTTTGTTATTACGGATCACAAACCACTTACAACAGCTTTTTTCACGAAAACTGAAACGGTTGCTCAATGTTTAATTAAGGAATATGTTTCCAGATTTGGCGTACCTACACAAATAACTACAGATCAAGGTTCTCAATTTGAGTCCATTCTTTTTCGCGAACTTTGCAAACTTTTAGGTACTATAAGAACCAGAACATCACCCTACCATCCGCAAGCAAATGGGATGGTAGAGAGGTTTCACAGGACATTAAAAAATTCAATCAGATGCTCTAATAATTCTACTAATTAATAATAGGCCTTAGAACCACTTTTAAAGAAGAAATTCGTGCTACACCAGCTGAAATGTTGTATGGAGGAAATATTAAGGTTCCAGGAGCAATTTTTCCCACCTCATATAACAACACCAATTCTGATCCACTAAATTTTGTAAACAAAATTCGAGAAAATTTTACGAACATTCGTTTAGAAGAAAAACAAACTTTCGCAAGAACTTCATATATCCCAAATGATTTAAAGTCTTGTTCACATGTTTTTATTCGAATTGATAGACTTAAGAAAAGTTTAGAACCCCCATACGAAGGTCCATTTCCTTTGATAAGACGTTTTCGAAAAACATTCTTGGTCAGAAAAAACAATAATAATATAAATATCTCAATAGATAGATTGAAGCCAGCGTATATTTTTTCGGAAAACAAAAAAAAGGTGGTAGATTTCCAATGATAAATTTTTCACTCAAATTTTGGAGGGGGGGTAATGTAATGGTTTATACACTTAGTTTGTTAAATACTTTGTTAATTTATTAAAAGGAGATCAAATAGGTTTAGAATTGCATTCATAAATTTTAATTTTGAAACTTCATTCTTTAACAAAATTTGTTAACATTTTCAATTTTTAAAATAAAATATTTCTTAATATTTGAAGTTAAATATTAAATAAATGTAGATTTGCATCTACATCGTCCAGTATTCTATTTAGTACGATATCTGCTATCGTTGGGGATAATGGGTTGCCCATTGGCATTTCATAAATTTGTTGGTAAAGAGTGTTGTTGTAGGAAAAGTAGTTGTTGTCTCTCAAACAAAATTCAAGTATAGTCTGGAACTGTTTTTTGTCAATGTGTGTGTGGTTCTCTAGCTCATTCCATTTTTGCATTATGTTTCTAATAGCTACATAAGTGTGTAGGAATGTTTGTAAATAGAGATATAACATCGAAAGATATATGTAAGCAATTCGTCCTCTTCAATATTAATGTTTTTAAGAATGTTTTTAACTGAAATGAATTTTTAATGTTAACTCCTCCGATATAATATTTTTTGAAATATTTCCTATAAATTTTGACAACTTGTAACATGGTACATTTGTGAACGATGATATTGGCCTTAAGGGTGTATTTTCCTTATAAATTTTAGGAAGGCCATGAAGTCTAGGTGCATTTGCAGCTGCACACGTTAGTAAAGTTTTTGTTTTTAACTGAGTTTCTTTTGTCTGTGCAATTCGTTTATAATCGCGTTATTTTGTCTAAGTAATTTCTGTGTAGGGTCGTTTCGTATGGTTTTGTAGGCATGTTTGTCGTCTAGCATTTCCTTCATTTTTTGTTCGTAGTCTTCTTTATACATTAATACTGTTTTATTACCTTTGTCGGCGTTGGTTATTATTATTTCTAATTCTATTATTTCATTATTATTTCTTTTTCTCTTTCATCCTGAACTCTCTGTATACCCTGTTCCAAATCGGCTACTATTTGAAGGGGGATAAGGTTTGTTTCGACACTGGTAGCGCAAATTTGTTGCCTAGTGAAAGTAACCAACGTGATTCTTGTGGTACTGTTTTATTGGTCTTATTTATGAACCATTCTTCGTTGAACCTTAATCCATATTGTATTAAATTTTTAGAAATTTGACTTTGTTGTTTCTTTTCATGAACAATTTCTGTATAATTGGTAATTTGCTTGGAGAACTGCTTGTGGTTTTCCATAATGTTTTCGTAATCTATGTCATCGATTTTTTTTGTAGTGTTTCTTGTAAATGTTTGATTGTTGTGTTGATAATTTTAATATTTATATTGGATTCTTTAATTTATAAAAGACGTATTGTTCCAATTTTACTAACTCTCTTCGAGTTTTGTCGAGTTGGAAGCAGTGTTTTAGTTTACTTGTTTTTCCCTGTAAGTGTGGTGGTGTGATCCCTTATTCTTTGCATCTTAGTAGAAATTTTATTCTTTCTTTTTATTTTGTGTTGTTTGATCTTCTTCCTCATTGTATTTGTATTTGATATGTAGGTAAAACTGCTTCATGTTTATTGTTTGGTTTGCTTCGGTTTTGCTCAGCGATATTATTTTATATTTTAGGTTTGGGCCAAATTTTAAAATTTATTGTTTGCTGGGTTAAGCTGCTTCGGCCGTTTTGTGTTTAATGAAAAGAACTATTTTCGTTTACATTTCTTTCCCACGCGTTTCGGCGTCTTCCGCGCCTTCTGCAAGGGAAATCTATTTTTATAAAACAATACACATGAAATACAATCTTAACAACATTAATAGGCATTTACTTACATTCAAATGCACTTTTAAAAATGTAAATACATTTTGAACAATAAATATTAAATAAGAACGCAACAATTTTCTTATCACACACATTTTAGGTACTTTTCTTTGTTGACATTCTTTTTTTGTTTTATTGTTGCTGTGTGGTTTATTTCTTCTTCTTTCGTAAATTGTATTTTCGTGTGTTGCGCATTTAATACTCTTAAAATGTCTTCCACGTCCTTTGTTTTCACTATTGCGAATATGTCATCTGCCTATTTCGTTATGTTTTTAACATGTATGTTTTTGTTTTTCAACTCAGCTAAGCTGTCGTTCAGTATTTTATCTAGTACGATATCTGCTATCGTTGGGGATAATGGGTTGCCCATTGGCATTCCATAAATTTGTTGGAGGAAAAGTAATTGTTGTCTCTCAACCAAAATTCAAGTATAGTCTGGAACGGATTTTTGTCAATGTGTGTGTGGTTCTCTAGCTCATTACATTTTTGCATTATATTTCTAATAGCTATTGTTAATAAAGATATAACATCGAAAGATATAAGCAATTCGTGCTCTTCAATATTAATGTTAGGAAGGCCATAAAGTCTAGGTGCATTTGCAGCTGCACACGTTAGTTCAATTTTTTGTTTTGAACTGAGTTTCTTTTGTTTGTGCAATTCGTTTATAATCGCGTTAGTTTTTTTAAGTAGTTTCTGTGTAGGGTCGTTTCGTATTGTTTTGTAGGTATGTTTGTCGTCTAGCATTTCCTTAATTTTTTGTTCGTATATATATGTATATATGTTATACATTAATACTGTTTTATTGCCTTTGTCGGCGTTGGTTATTTTACTTTCGTGTTTGTGTTTATTGATAAAATTTTTGGTGTCCGCCTACGTTTTTAATAGAAATTTCTCCTTGGTGTTGTTTCTAAATTTTTCTTGAAAGGTGTTAATTTTCTCTAATTCATCTAATTTCATCTTTTTCTCTTTCATCCTGAACTCTCTGTATACCCGTTCCAAATCGGGTACTATTTGAATGGGGGATAAGGCCTGTTTCGACACTGGTAGCGCAAATTTGTTGCCTAGTGAAAGTAACCAACGTGGTTCTTGTGGAACTATTTTATTGGTCTTATTTATAAACCATTCTTCGTTGAACCTTAACCCATATCGAAGTTTCTTTTCATGAACAATTTCTGTATAATTGGTAATTTGCTTGGAGAACTGCTTGTGGTTTTCCATAATGTTTTCGTAATCTATGTCATCGATTTTTTTTTGTAGTGTTTCTTGTAAATGTTTGATTGTTGTGTTGAAAATTTTAATATTTATATTGGATTCTTTAATTTCCAGATTAAGAATTTTGGAAAAGAAGTATTGTTCCAATTTTACTAACTCTCTTCGAGTTTGTCGAGTTGGAAGCAATGTTTTAGTTTACTCGTTTTTCGCTGTAAGTGTGGTGGTGTGATCCCATATTCTTTGCATCTTAGTAGAAATTTTAGACTTTCTTTTTGTTTTGCAAGTTTCTTTACGTTCTTATTGTGTTCTTATTTATGGAATACCAATGGGCAACCCATTATCCCCAACGATAGCAGATATCGGACTAGTTAGAATACTGGACGACAGCTTAGCTGAGTTGAAAAACAAAAACATACATGTTAAATACATAACGAAATATGTAGATGACATATTCGCAATAGTGAAAACAAACCACGTGGAAGATATTTTAGGAGTATTAAATGCGCAACACACGAAAATACAATTTACGAAAGAAGAAGAACTAAGCCACAAAATAGTCTTCCTAGACGTTGTAGTGCATCGAATAAACGATAAAATGATTTTAAATTGGTATTGGTAGGATTATTAACTACCAATTCAACCACCCATGGAAG
The DNA here is from genome assembly GCA_964058755.1 of Campiglossa producta. Classification (NCBI taxonomy): domain Eukaryota; kingdom Metazoa; phylum Arthropoda; class Insecta; order Diptera; family Tephritidae; genus Campiglossa; species Campiglossa producta. Next base: position 54,045,636 of record CAXKVI010000004.1, on the reverse strand, counting down.
CAAAAAATAAACACAGCGTCAAACTTTATAAGGAAAGTACACCTCCTTAGCGACCAAGAATTCGCAGCGGAAAATAGAACTAAAATAAAAAACATATTATTCAAAAACAGCTACCCGTGAAAGCTAATTGAAAACGTTATTGAGACAACACTTAGCAAAATTGAAAATCAGAATTTAAATACAAACAACAACTCATCCGAAGACAACCCCAATAAAAGATATATCGGGATTTCATACATACCAGGTCTAACAAACAAGCAAACATTACGCAAAATCATAAAAAATGAAAACATAAAATACGCGCACAAACCACACAGTACGTTAAATCAAATATTTACGAAAACTAAAGATAAAATACCAAAAGAACAACAAAAATGAAAGCTGGGTACAACGAAACGGGCATTAAGCATAAGGCGGCATGAGCATGAAATGGATGCCACAAACAAACAAACCACAACAGCATTAGCTCAACACCTGACCACCACATCGCATACCGCGGATTTCGCAAATATAGGAATTTTAGATATAGAGAGAAAAGAACAAAGAAGATTGATGTTCAAAAGTCTCCGCATTCAACAACAGCTGAGCAATGCGATGAACTTCAAAGAAGATATAAATGGCATAAACAGCGCTTACACAGCAACAATAAAAAAAAAAATAAGAATGTCAACAAAAGAAACAATACCTAAAATGTGTGTGATAAGGAAATTGTTGCGTTGTTATTTAATATGTAATGTTCAAAATTTATTTAGTTTTTTAAAAGTGCATTTGAAGAGTATGTGACTATTGGCTTCACAACTGTATTAAATGACCAGTACGTCATTTTGGGAGACAGCCCCAATGTTTTGCCATAAAGTCTAGTGCAGGCATAAAAGGCTCTCGCGGCTTTATTTATGGTGGCCTCCAAATGAGCATATTTACGAAAACTAAAGATAAAATACCAAAAGAACAACAACACAGTGTGGTTTATGAAATTAAATGTATTGTTGAAGAAAATGAAAGCTTTTCAATGTTACGCCTAGGTATTTCGCATCCGTCGAAAAACCTATGCGGCTGCCTCCTAGGGACGGCTCTAACCTCGTGAAAGGCACCAAGACTGTTTTATTTGGGGTGATAGACAACCCCTTGTTAGTGCACCATCCTTCAATGATGCGCGGGGCTTGTTGCATGCGATCGGATATTGTTTCTTCATGCATTCCTGTTACACAGACTACTAAGTCATCCGCATATCCCTGTACCTCAAAGCCATTGCCCTTCAAAAGATGAACAAGCTCGTCTATGACTAGGGTCCACAGTAGAGGAGAAAGTACACCTCCCTGAGGGCATCCTCTTGTGGCCATGATTGAGCCAGCACACCCTCCTAGCTCAAAGCTGATTTTTCTTTGCTTTAGCATGGCCAGGACCCAGCGAGTGATCATTGGACTTAGGTCCTTGCTAATCATGGCTTCCTCAATGGCCCGGTACGTCGTATTGACGGAAGTCCAAAAATATTAAGCCATATTAAATTTAAAATAGATTAAACATGAAATGTCACAACCCTAAAATATCACAACTTTTTATTCTACTTGTTTTGATACAGTTGTTTTAACAATTATATATAAAATGAAACACCATGAAATATCTGTAATTATTTATAGTTCGTGTTAGTGAAAATAGTGATCTGTTACCAGAAAATGGTCAACCTTCACATAAATACCGCCGGTGACCTGACGAAGCGGCAAATCCAAGAGCGACGAAAAAAATCAATTTTTTAACGATTCACTTATTTTCTAATATTAAATAGTTGCGTATTACCTGTTATTTAGTGTTAATACATGACTAAAACGACTTTGGGCATATTCATATAATATATCGCAAAATATAAAGTCTGAATGTAAATTTAACCAAAATCCCGCGAAATTTCGCTTAAACGGCAAAACTATTCATCTCATTAATGTCCGGCATTGAGACTGCGGTCAAACATTTCTTTTTGATACCAATGATTACTAAATTTTTGGTTAAATATTTAAATAAACACAAATAAATAAAAAAAAATATTGTTTCAATTTCCAGCAAATATGTGTTCTCATAAGGGGTTAATGGGCGCTCTAAATATCAAACTGCATAATTTACTTGCGTTCAAAGCAGTTTATGTAGCAAAACTATATGCTTTTGATATTTAAAATGCCTTTTTTTTCGATATTTGAAGAAGTATACTCGTATGGTAATTTGGGATAAAAACGACAAATCATTGTTGAAAAACAACATTTACCTGAACATATTTTTGAAGGAAATTTAGTTCCCTACGAAAGCTGCCTAGACTGAAATTTTCTCAGACTAGCCGTTTCCTAGCCACAAACATTGGCATGTTTTTTGGATTCCCCGATTTTGGTTTGAAAATTTGCGAAACGTGAAGAAATCAACATCGAATAAAGCTAAATACATATTCTTATGGGAAATTGGCTGCTGAATCCGAATTCGATATCAGAATTTAGCAACGGGGCCGAGGTTCGGCCCTCACCTAGCAAAAAAGGCCAATATTATTTTGTAATGGTTTTGTTAGGTAAAACTACACCCTAGCAGAGAAAGCATATATTAAGCAAAAATATGTTTGAACGCACATGAGAAATATATATTTTTTTTATAATATTGATTATATAATGATAATTGATCATGTAGAATATCAATAAACAAAATTTAGTAAAAAAATTGGTTCAAAAACATCAAAAAAAGACGGAAATATGATTTTTTTTTTAAATTAAATACTAAATAAATTTGAAATAGTAACTTTACAAAAAAAAGTTGTTTTACCTTTTTTGTAGCCCACTCAATTTCCTTTAAGAATCTGTATCTAACTTTGTTGTGCATGAATATTTGCATTTTTGACAATTTTTGAAAGAAAAAATGGGAAATCGGAAAAACATGCTACTTTTTGAGGCTAGAATACTAGAAAACGGCTAGTCTGGGAAAATTTTGGTCAATGCAAATTTTGTAGGGAATTCGATTTCCTTCAAAAATGTGTTCAGGTAAATGGTGTTTTAAAGAAATGCTTGTCGTTTTTATACCAAATATGTAAAATCTAATAATAATCTGTAAAATCTAAACTAGCGACTCTAGACTTTAATTAAAACATCTGAAAAAATTACAGTAAATTTTTTCACCTTTCTTAAAAAGAAAATCAATATCACGCTTGCCGTTTTGGCCGAAATGTACCATTTTTGGTACTAATTTTTTCTCCGTGTACGTTGGTACGCAACTTCCAAATTTGGTACGTTTTTCGTCATTTTAACTTCAACGCAACTCCAATGACACTGCTACAAATATAAAAAACCACATTTGAATGACTACAAAAAAAATTATTTAGGCATGATGTTGTGTATTTTTCACTCCCCTTCTTCACTGCAGTAGAAAGGATGGTACCACTTCCTGGAAAAGGGCGAAAAAATAGCGACCCCTAAGGGTTGGCAAATTTTTTTATATTTGAATGACAATATGTACATATATTAAAACCCGTTTCTGTCTTAAAATTGTTTTAATAAATGTTATATTGTTTGGCTAGCAAATTATTTTGGTACGTTTTTTTCGGTTTGGTAAGACTTTTGATACGTAAAATTTTGAAAAAACGGCAACCATGATCAATATAATTTTTGAAAAAAACTAAATTTTTTATTTTTGGCCCAGTCTAATATATATATGCAAATTTTTTACCGCATATTTTTGGTTGCCCTGACTATTAGTCATTAGAAACTCTATTTTATCACACCCACACTTTACATACTTTCACACTCTTTAACTCATCCTTTCACTCACTCAACATACAAACACACTCAAACTCACATAATTAGTTCTACTCAATTCTAGTTACTCTTATTAATTAATGACTGAGTTTTGTACTATTGCACACACATACACAGTAACTCACACAAAATCTAGTAAACTTTAAATGACTGTAATTATTTTAAAAGTTAAGATAATCGCACACGGCTTACCGTTTTGGAAACTTCAAAGCCTCCACTTTAAGTGAATGTAAAGAAAAAAAGTTCAATAATGATGACACAAATCACTTTAAAAAAATCCCATTTTTCCCCATACAAAATGTATGGGAAAAATAGGGGTGGCTATTTTGTTTCGCCCTTTCCCATACATTTTGTATGGGGAAAAATGGGATTTTTTTAAAGTGATTTGTCTCATCATTATTGAACCTTTTTTTCTTTACATTTACTTAAAGTGGAGGCTTTGAAGTTTCCAAAACGGTAAGCCGTGTGCGATTATCTTAACTTTTAAAATAATTACAGTCATTTAAAGTTTACTAGATTTTGTGTGAGTTACTGTGTATGTGTGTGCAATAGTACAAAACTCAGTCATTAATTAATAAGAGTAACTAGAATTGAGTAGAACTAATTATGTGAGTTTGAGTGTGTTTGTATGTTGAGTGAGTGAAAGGATGAGTTAAAGAGTGTGAAAGTATGTAAAGTGTGGGTGTGATAAAATAGAGTTTCTAATGACTAATAGTCAGGGCAACCAAAAATATGCGGTAAAAAATTTGTTTTATGCGCATAAAAAATCCTTTAAAACAGAATAATATGCACTTAAAATATGCGCAAAAAATTTTTTTTTGGAATGAATTTTCAAACTCAAAAGATTTTCTTAAAATTCACATATATTTATCTTTTATCGAAGAAAAAAACCGCGTGTAGCCAGTACACGTGAAAGAAGTTAACTTTTAAGTTCAGAAATAACGAAAGATGGATAAGATGTATTCGAAAATGGTTTAGATTAACAATGTCTTACTTCCGGGAAGTGGACCAGGGAAACGATCCATTCGAAAATATCTATATATGGTCCGTTTTCCTTAAAATTTGGCACATGGGTAGAAGTAGGCCTTAATTAACAGGGGCCATTACGAATGGGATATAGAGGAAGAGGGGCGTGGTAGAAGAAAAGAGGGCAATGAAGAGCAAAAGGGAGGGAGATAGGAAAGAGAGTTGTACGAAGAAAGATAGGAAGACTAGGTGGCAAGCCTGCTTGAAATTTAAATATTTGGAACACGGTCGCAAATACCTTTCACTTGATACCCATATAGGCATATCTTTGAACCCTTTGAACCGCCCCAAAGTGGCAACCGCCATGTATATAGTCTTAGAATGAAGCATACTACTAATAATGCCAAATTTAATACAAAACGGCAAAGCGGTTCCCAAGATATAAGGAAAAATAAATAAAATACGGTTTGGGGCAACCCTAGCTGGCAATCCTGCTAGAAATTGTCTTATTTGAAATGCGACCGAAAATACCTTTCATTTGATACCCATATTGACATATTCTGCTCTATATTTAAAAAAAGTTGAGTTACTTGCCACAAATCATTGTTGAAAAACAAAATTTACCTGAACATATTTTTGTAGGAAATTGAGTTCCCTACAAAAGCTGCCTAGACTGAAATTTTCTCAGACTAGCTGTTTGGTTTGAAAATTTGCGAAACGTGAAAAAATCAACATTGAATAAAGCATGCATATTCTTAACACGTTCGCCACTCAGCGTCACATATGAAGACATGCATGGATGAAGGGGGTATGTCGCATTTTGAGTGAATCGAGAAAATCGGCTTTAAAGTTGTTGTAAATAACATCGTTTCCGATAACTATGTAAATCGATAGGCAAAAGTTATCTTCATTAAATGCTCTCTCTAATGCTTTTCGTTCAACCAGCAAGTCGTGTTTTACTTAACAGCAATTACTTCTATAATATTATAAACTAATAATCACAACAGGTTATGGGCACCTCACTTTACCATTGGAGATAATTGCATGAAGTGACTTGAGAAAACTTGCTAAAGGACGTTTTGTCAAAAAAAATTGAAATTTGTGTAAATCTGAGTTGCGGCGAGCAATTGTAGTGGTTTTGGGGTTAGGAATCACGTGTTCACACAAATATGGGTATTGACAAAATTGAAAAGTTGAGAGGCCGCGAAAACTACGATTTATGGAAATTCGCTGCTAAATCCTATCTGGTATTGAAAGGGTATTGGCCGTGCATTGAAGGTGTGGAACAAGATGCGACCAAAAATTTGCATGCCATATCAGCGTTAGGTCTGTTAGTTGAGCCATCAAATTATTCATACATACAAAATTGTGAAAACGCAAATACTCCATGGAAAGCGCTTGAGGCTGCATTCGAGGACAACGGGGTGTTGTGTCGGATGGATTTGCTGAAATATTTGATGCGGCTGGAGTTCACTGATTGTTCTTCCATGGAGGACTATGTTAATAAGATGACTAGCACACATCAAAAACTCGACAAATCAGATTCCGGATGACATTGTAGCGCAAATCATGCTGAGCGGTCTACCGAATGAGTTTCGACCAATGGTAATGGCACTAGCAAACAGTGGAAAGACGTTGACCACTGATCTAGTGCGAACGCACTTGCTACAGGAAATAAAAGTTGAGTCTATGAACACTGATACGCTAGCCCTCATATCAAAGAGAAATAAAAGTAAGGCACCGGTGAAAAACAAGAAACCTTCAATTGTGTGTTTTGAATGTAACCAAAAAGGGCATTATGCGAACAAGTGCCCGTCTAAGTCAAAGAAGTCGTCGAACAAATTATTGGTTATGTCAGCATCATTAAATGCAGAAACAGATGCATGGATTATCGATTCTGGGGCATCTGCCCATATGACTATGTCTTCAAACGACCTAAGTCAAGTACGTGAACCGAAACCATAAGAGATTATTGTCGGCGACAATGGACGTCTCAACGTGGTGAGCGCTGGAGATATTCAAATGACAATATGCCCAACAGGCCATGCAAGCAATGAACAGGTGATGGTAAAAAATGTTTTATACTTACCGAATATATGTGCGAATCTATTGTCGGTAAGTCAAATGGCAAAAAATGGGAAAACGTTGGTTTTCAATGGCAAGGGGTGTCGTATTTTTGATGAAAATTATGAGCTGGTAGCTGAAGCACCACTAGTAAATGATTTATATAAATTGAATTGTATCACAAACCGTAGTGCAGTGGGATTAACTGCAGTAGAAAATCGTTATTTGTGGCATCGTCGCATGGGGCATTCTTGTGACAGCAACTTAAATCGTATCGAATCGTCAGTTGAGGGTTTCAACATATCTAAGGGTACACTCGATCCGTGTACAGTGTGCGCAGAAGGGAAGTAAGCACGTTCGTCGTTTAAGCAAATTGGTACACGTGCAACAGAAGTACTACAAACAATCCACACTGACGTTTGTGGACCGATGTCGACGTCGTCGTTTGGTGGATGTCGATATTTACTGACGTTTGTAGATGACTACAGTAGAAAGGTCTATGCTTACCCAATTAAGCGCAAAAGCGATGTATTTGACACGTTTGTTAAATTTAAACAGTTGGTGGAAAATCAACAGAGTTCGAAAATAAAGATACTAAGATCTGATAATGGTAAAGAGTTTTGCAATAATTCTTTCAAAATGTTTTTTAGACCGGAACGGTATAATACATCAACTTACGGCTCCTTACACACCGGAGCAAAATGGTGTCGCATAGCGAATGAATCGCACCATAATCGAAAAAGTGCGCTGTATGCTCATCGATGCGGGTTTGCATAAACAGTTTTGGGCAGAAGCGGCAAACACAGCAGTTTATTTAATAAACAGAACGCCTTGCAGGGGCATGCAAAATACTACGCCGGAGGAAATATGGTCTAAAATTAAACCTGATTTATCGTTATTACGTGTGTTCGGATGTACTTCGATGGTGCATATTCCCAAGGCCCGGCGTGATAAATTAGATTCGAAATCAACCGAGTGCATTTTCGTTGGATATAGCGATCAGTCCAAAGCATACAAGCTATACAATCAGAAAACAAAGCAGTTAACTATTAGCCGAGATGTTTTTTTGAAGACAGAAATAGTCAATCAACTAATAATAAAGACAATTTTAATGCTATTAATTTTTCACCAACTAATAACAAAGACAATTTGAATGCTATTAATTTTTCACCAAAGGAAAGTTCCGTGAGCGAGCGTAGAACGACTGTCGTCGAAAATGAAGATTCTAGCGATGACGAAGAGTTTCCAGAATTCATTGAGGGTGAAAAAAAGGTTATTCAAACATCCGACGCGACCGAAGATGTGGTGCTCGATCGTCCAAGTGTGGATGTGATAGCCAGCGAGTCTAGTATGATCAACAACGAAAATATATCAGTCGATACTTTTTACGGATTCAGTGAGGGAGATAGTCCTATTGGGAATCCTGCAAATGATACTAGTCATGAAGCTGCCGCAGACAGTGGCGATGATACATTGACGTCGCAGTTTAGTTTTTTGTCAACAACTGACGGCCAATTACAGTACAACAAGCATTGGAATGCGAAGACAAAGAAGAATGGACCAATGCGATGTCATGCGAGTACAATGCATTAATCGAAAATAAGACTTGGGATTTAACTGAGTTGCCTGAGGGAAGAAAGGCTATAGATAGTAAATGGGTGTTTAAAATAAAAATGAACTCTGAAGGTGGCATTGATCGGTACAAAGCGCGACTCGTTATCAAAGGGTATTCGCAAGTCAAGGGTATTGACTATGAAGAGACATACTCTCCAGTTGCGCGTTACTCATCAATACGTTTTCTTCTGGCCACTGCTGTAAAGCTTGATCTCGCAATACATCAAATGGACGCAGGTAGCGCATTTCTTCAGGGTGATTTGGACGAAGAGATCTATATGCGTCAAACGGAGTGTTTTTCGGATGGAAGCAATAGAGTATGTCGCTTACGCAAATCCCTCTACGGCCTGAAGCAATCTAGCCGTACGTGGAATCTGAAGTTGAACTCCGTATTAACGCAACAACTTGGTTTTGAGAGATCAACGGTTGACCAATGCATATATTTTCGGCATTCGGCGCAAAACATCATCATATTGGCAATATAGGTTGATGACATTTTAATTTTTGGTAGCAACAATACCATGATAACTAAACTTAAAAAGGATTTGTCGAAGCACTTTAAAATGAAAGGCATGGGAACGGCTACGTCTATACTTGGCATAAACATCACTCGAAACACAGATGGGTCAATTTCCATAGATCAAACGCGGTATTTGTTAGAGATAATACGCCGATTCAATTTACAAGATAGTAATCCTGTAAATACTCCGATGGACCCCAACCAGCGTTTATCTAAAGCTATGTGCCCACAGTCTGAGAAGCAAAAAGAAGAGATGGCTTCGATACCATACCAACAGGCAATTGGTAGTATTATGTACGCTGCGCAAATCAGTCGGCCGGATATCAGTTTCGCGGTAAGCACACTAAGTCGGTTTAATACGAACTATGGCAGGGCGCACTGGGTGGCAGTCAAACGCGTACTGCGATATCTGAAAGGTACTGCTGACATGAAGCTTACCTACCGCAAGGATGGCGAGGGTATACTTGTGGGTTATTGTGACGCAGACTGGGCAGGGGATGAAGATGAGCAACGATCAACAACTGGCTATGTTTTCCAACTACAAGGAGGTGCTATATCGTGGGCCACACGCAAGCAGCCTACTATTGCTTTATCGTCTACCGAAGCCGAGTTTATGAGCATCGTTGCAGCCATACAAGAGGCAATTTGGCTAAAGCGATTTGAGGGAGAAATCTTCACAAATGCACCGAAGTCTATACAACTCTATTGTGACAACCAAGGTGCCATACAAATGTAAATGGGTGTTTAAAATAAAAATGAACTCTGAAGGTGGCATTGATCGGTACAAAGCGCGACTCGTTATCAAAGGGTATTCGCAAGTCAAGGGTATTGACTATGAAGAGACATACTCTCCAGTTGCGCGTTACTCATCAATACGTTTTCTTCTGGCCACTGCTGTAAAGCTTGATCTCGCAATACATCAAATGGACGCAGGTAGCGCATTTCTTCAGGGTGATTTGGACGAAGAGATCTATATGCGTCAAACGGAGTGTTTTTCGGATGGAAGCAATAGAGTATGTCGCTTACGCAAATCCCTCTACGGCCTGAAGCAATCTAGCCGTACGTGGAATCTGAAGTTTAACTCCGTATTAACGCAACAACTTGGTTTTGAGAGATCAACGGTTGACCAATGCATATATTTTCGGCATTCGGCGCAAAACATCATCATATTGGCAATATAGGTTGATGACATTTTAATTTTTGGTAGCAACAATACCATGATAACTAAACTTAAAAAGGATTTTTCGAAGCACTTTAAAATGAAAGGCATGGGAACGGCTACGTCTATACTTGGCATGAACATCACTCGAAACACAGATGGGTCAATTTCCATAGATCAAACGCGGTATTTGTTAGAGATAATACGCCGATTCAATTTACAAGATAGTAATCCTGTAAATACTCCGATGGACCCCAACCAGCGTTTATCTAAAGCTATGTGCCCACAGTCTAAGAAGCAAGAAGAAGAGATGGCTTCGATACCACACCAACAGGCAATTGGTAGTATTATGTACGCTGCGCAAATCAGTCGGCCGGATATCAGTTTCGCGGTAAGCACACTAAGTCGGTTTAATACGAACTATGGCAGGGCGCACTGGGTGGCAGTCAAACGCGTACTGCGATATCTGAAAGGTACTGCTGACATGAAGCTTACCTACCGCAAGGATGGCGAGGGTATACTTGTGGGTTATTGTGACGCAGACTGGGCAGGGGATGAAGATGAGCAACGATCAACAACTGGCTATGTTTTCCAACTACAAGGAGGTGCTATATCGTGGGCCATACGCAAGCAGCCTACTATTGCTTTATCGTCTACCGAAGCCGAGTTTATGAGCATCGTTGCAGCCATACAAGAGGCAATTTGGCTAAAGCGATTTGAGGGAGAAATCTTCACAAATGCTCCGAAGTCTATACAACTCTATTGTGACAACCAAGGTGCCATACAAATGTAAATGGGTGTTTAAAATAAAAATGAACTCTGAAGGTGGCATTGATCGGTACAAAGCGCGACTCGTTATCAAAGGGTATTCGCAAGTCAAGGGTATTGACTATGAAGAGACATACTCTCCAGTTGCGCGTTACTCATCAATACGTTTTCTTCTGGCCACTGCTGTAAAGCTTGATCTCGCAATACATCAAATGGACGCAGGTAGCGCATTTCTTCAGGGTGATTTGGACGAAGAGATCTATATGCGTCAAACGGAGTGTTTTTCGGATGGAAGCAATAGAGTATGTCGCTTACGCAAATCCCTCTACGGCCTGAAGCAATCTAGCCGTACGTGGAATCTGAAGTTGAACTCCGTATTAACGCAACAACTTGGTTTTGAGAGATCAACGGTTGACCAATGCATATATTTTCGGCATTCGGCGCAAAACATCATCATATTGGCAATATAGGTTGATGACATTTTAATTTTTGGTAGCAACAATACCATTATAACTAAACTTAAAAAGGATTTTTCGAAGCACTTTAAAATGAAAGGCATGGGAACGGCTACGTCTATACTTGGCATGAACATCACTCGAAACACAGATGGGTCAATTTCCATAGATCAAACGCGGTATTTGTTAGAGATAATACGCCGATTAAATTTACAAGATAGTAATCCTGTAAATACTCCGATGGACCCCAACCAGCGTTTATCTAAAGCTATGTGCCCACAGTCTAAGAAGCAAAAAGAAGAGATGGCTTCGATACCACACCAACAGGCAATTGGTAGTATTATGTACGCTGCGCAAATCAGTCGGCCGGATATCAGTTTCGCGGTAAGCACACTAAGTCGGTTTAATACGAACTATGGCAGGGCGCACTGGGTGGCAGTCAAACGCGTACTGCGATATCTGAAAGGTACTGCTGACATGAAGCTTACCTACCGCAAGGATGGCGAGGGTATACTTGTGGGTTATTGTGACGCAGACTGGGCAGGGGATGAAGATGAGCAACGATCAACAACTGGCTATGTTTTCCAACTACAAGGAGGTGCTATATCGTGGGCCACACGCAAGCAGCCTACTATTGCTTTATCGTCTACCGAAGCCGAGTTTATGAGCATCGTTGCAGCCATACAAGAGGCAATTTGGCTAAAGCGATTTGAGGGAGATATCTTCACAAATGCACCGAAGTCTATACAACTCTATTGTGACAACCAAGGTGCCATACAAATCGCCAAGAGCAATAACTACCATGCACGCACGAAGCATATCCATGAGAAGCTGGAGGAAGGCCAAATCAAACTTAGCTATCTTTGTACAAAGGAAATGGTTGCTGACATTATGACGAAGGCAGTCAATAATTTAAAATTATCTTATTTTATAGAACAATATGGATTGTCATAAATTTAATTATTACTTTATTATGCATACTATGTACATATGTATTTCAAGTTGAAATGTAACTTATAGCACAATATGGACTGTCATGTACTTCATTATAATACATAATACTATATACATATATGTATATCTCAAATTGAAATGTAACTTTTGAGTGAGGGTGTTGTAAATAACATCGTTTCCGATAACTATGTAAATCGATAGGCAAAAGTTATCTTCATTAAATGCTCTCTCTAATACTTTTCGTTGAACCAGCAAGTCGTGTTTTACTTAACAGCAATTACTTCTATAATAATATAAACTAATAATCACAACAAAAGTTTTGCTTAAACATTTGAGGTTTTTTCGAATCTTTATGGAAAACTAACAAAAAATTATGCAAAGCCATAAAAGACGTTGCATAATATGCAATAAAAATCATAAGTTTATATTTAGTGTTTTATATGAAAAAAACGGAACATACCCCCTTCTTCTATTTTGTTTCGCCCTTTCCCATACATTTTGTATGGGGAAAAATGGGATTTTTTTAAAGTGATTTGTCTCATCATTATTGAACTTTTTTTCTTTACATTTACTTAAAGTGGAGGCTTTGAAGTTTCCAAAACGGTAAGCCGTGTGCGATTATCTTAACTTTTAAAATAATTACAGTCATTTAAAGTTTACTAGATTTTGTGTGAGTTACTGTGTATGTGTGTGCAATAGTACAAAACTCAGTCATTAATTAATAAGAGTAACTAGAATTGAGTAGAACTAATTATGTGAGTTTGAGTGTGTTTGTATGTTGAGTGAGTGAAAGGATGAGTTAAAGAGTGTGAAAGTATGTAAAGTGTGGGTGTGATAAAATAGAGTTTCTAATGACTAATAGTCAGGGCAACCAAAAATATGCGGTAAAAAATTTGTTTTATGCGCATAAAAAATCCTTTAAAACAGAATAATATGCACTTAAAATATGCGCAAAAAAAGAAGAATTTTCAAACTCAAAAGATTTTCTTAAAATTCACATATATTTATCTTTTATCGAAGAAAAAAACCGCGTGTAGCCAGTACACGTGAAAGAAGTTAACTTTTAAGTTCAGAAATAACGAAAGATGGATAAGATGTATTCGAAAATGGTTTAGATTAACAATGTCTTACTTCCGGGAAGTGGACCAGGGAAACGATCCATTCGAAAATATCTATATATGGTCCGTTTTCCTTAAAATTTGGCACATGGGTAGAAGTAGGCCTTAATTAACAGGGGCCATTACGAATGGGATATAGAGGAAGAGGGGCGTGGTAGAAGAAAAGAGGGCAATGAAGAGCAAAAGGGAGGGAGATAGGAAAGAGAGTTGTACGAAGAAAGATAGGAAGACTAGGTGGCAAGCCTGCTTGAAATTTAAATATTTGGAACACGGTCGCAAATACCTTTCACTTGATACCCATATAGGCATATCTTTGAACCCTTTGAACCGCCCCAAAGTGGCAACCGCCATGTATATAGTCTTAGAATGAAGCATACTACTAATAATGCCAAATTTAATACAAAACGGCAAAGCGGTTCCCAAGATATAAGGAAAAATAAATAAAATACGGTTTGGGGCAACCCTAGCTGGCAATCCTGCTAGAAATTGTCTTATTTGAAATGCGACCGAAAATACCTTTCATTTGATACCCATATTGACATATTCTGCTCTATATTTAAAAAAAGTTGAGTTACTTGCCACAAATCATTGTTGAAAAACAAAATTTACCTGAACATATTTTTGTAGGAAATTGAGTTCCCTACAAAAGCTGCCTAGACTGAAATTTTCTCAGACTAGCTGTTTTCTAGCCACAAACATTGGCATGTTTTTTGAATTTCCCGATTTTGGTTTGAAAATTTGCGAAACGTGAAAAAATCAACATTGAATAAAGCATGCATATTCTTAACACGTTCGCCACTCAGCGTCACATATGAAGACATGCATGGATGAAGGGGGTATGCCGCATTTTGAGTGAATCGAGAAAATCGGCTTTAAAGTTGTTGTAAATAACATCGTTTCCGATAACTATGTAAATCGATAGGCAAAAGTTATCTTCATTAAATGCTCTCTCTAATACTTTTCGTTCAACCAGCAAGTCGTGTTTTACTTAACAGCAATTACTTCTATAATATTATAAACTAATAATCACAACAGGTTATGGGCACCTCACATTTACCATTGGAGATAATTGCATGAAGTGACTTGAGAAAACTTGCTAAAGGACGTTTTGTCAAAAAAAAATTGAAATTTGTGCAAATCTGAGTTGCGGCGAGCAATTGTAGTGATTTTGGGGTTAGGAATCACGTGTTCACACAAATATGGGTATTGACAAAATTGAAAAGTTGAGAGGCCGCGAAAACTACGATTCATGGAAATTCGCTGCTAAATCCTATCTGGTATTGAAAGGGTATTGGCCGTGCATTGAAGGTGTGGAACAAGATGCGACCAAAAATTTGCATGCCATATCAGCGTTAGGTCTGTTAGTTGAGCCATCAAATTATTCATACATACAAAATTGTGAAAACGCAAATACTGCATGGAAAGCGCTTGAGGCTGCATTCGAGGACAACGGGGTGTTGTGTCGGATGGATTTGCTGAAATATTTGATGTGGCTGGAGTTCACTGATTGTTCTTCCATGGAGGACTATGTTAATAAGATGACTAGCACACATCAAAAACTCGAGAAATCAGATTCCGGATGACATTGTAGCGCAAATCATGCTGACCGGTCTACCGAATGAGTTTCGACCAATGGTAATGGCACTAGCAAACAGTGGAAAGACGTTGACCACTGATCTAGTGCGAACGCACTTGCTACAGGAAATAAAAGTTGAGTCTATGAACACTGATACGCTAGCCCTCATATCAAAGAGAAATAAAAGTAAGGCACCGGTGAAAAACAAGAAACCTTCAATTGTGTGTTTTGAATGTAACCAAAAAGGGCATTATGCGAACAAGTGCCCGTCTAAGTCAAAGAAGTCGTCGAACAAGTTATTGGTTATGTCAGCATCATTAAATGCAGAAACAGATGCATGGATTATCGATTCTGGGGCATCTGCCCATATGACTATCTCTTCAAACGACCTAAGTCAAGTACGTGAACCGAAATCATAAGAGATTATTGTCGGCGACAATGGACGTCTCAACGTGGTGAGCGCTGGAGATATTCAAATGACAATATGCCCAACAGGTCATGCAAGCAATGAACAGGTGATGGTAAAAAATGTTTTATACATACCGAATATATGTGCGAATCTATTGTCGGTAAGTCAAATGGCAAAAAATGGGAAAACGTTGGTTTTCAATGGCAAGGGGTGTCGTATTTTTGATGAAAATTATGAGCTGGTAGCTGAAGCACCACTAGTAAATGATTTATATAAATTGAATTGTATCACAAACCGTAGTGCAGTGGGATTAACTGCAGTAGAAAATCGTTATTTGTGGCATCGTCGCATGGGGCATTCTTGTGACAGCAACTTAAATCGTATCGAATCGTCAGTTGAGGGTTTCAACATATCTAAGGGTACACTCGATCCGTGTACAGTGTGCGCAGAAGGGAAGTAAGCACGTTCGTCGTTTAGGCAAATTGGTACACGTGCAACAGAAGTACTACAAACAATCCACACTGACGTTTGTGGACCGATGTCGACGTCGTCGTTTGGTGGATGTCGATATTTACTGACGTTTGTAGATGACTACAGTAGAAAGGTCTATGCTTACCCAATTAAGCGCAAAAGCGATGTATTTGACACGTTTGTTAAATTTAAACAGTTGGTGGAAAATCAACAGAGTTCGAAAATAAAGATACTAAGATCTGATAATGGTAAAGAGTTTTGCAATAATTCTTTCAAAATGTTTTTTAGACCGGAACGGTATAATACATCAACTTACGGCTCCTTACACACCGGAGCAAAATGGTGTCGCATAGCGAATGAATCGCACCATAATCGAAAAAGTGCGCTGTATGCTCATCGATGCGGGTTTGCATAAACAGTTTTGGGCAGAAGCGGCAAACACAGCAGTTTATTTAATAAACAGAACGCCTTGCAGGGGCATGCAAAATACTACGCCGGAGGAAATATGGTCTAAAATTAAACCTGATTTATCGTTATTACGTGTGTTCGGATGTACTTCGATGGTGCATATTCCCAAGGCCCGGCGTGATAAATTAGATTCGAAATCAACCGAGTGCATTTTCGTTGGATATAGCGATCAGTCCAAAGCATACAAGCTATACAATCAGAAAACAAAGCAGTTAATTATTAGCCGAGATGTGACTTTTTTTGAAGACAGAAATAGTCAATCAACTAATAATAAAGACAATTTTAATGCTATTAATTTTTCACCAACTAATAACAAAGACAATTTGAATGCTATTAATTTTTCACCAAAGGAAAGTTCCGTGAGCGAGCGTAGAACGACTGTCGTCGAAAATGAAGATTCTAGCGATGACGAAGAGTTTCCAGAATTCATTGAGGGTGAAAAAAATGTTATTCAAACATCCGACGCGACCGAAGATGTGGTGCTCGATCGTCCAAGTGTGGATGTGATAGCCAGCGAGTCTAGTATGATCAACAACGAAAATATATCAGTCGATACTTTTTACGGATTCAGTGAGGGAGATAGCCCTATTGGGAATCCTGCAAATGATACTAGTCATGAAGCTGCCGCAGACAGTGGCGATGATACATTGACGTCGCAGTTTAGTTTTTTGTCAACAACTGACGGCCAATTACAGTACAACAAGCATTGGAATGCGAAGACAAAGAAGAATGGACCAATGCGATGTCATGCGAGTACAATGCATTAATCGAAAATAAGACTTGGGATTTAACTGAGTTGCCTGAGGGAAGAAAGGCTATAGATAGTAAATGGGTGTTTAAAATAAAAATGAACTCTGAAGGTGGCATTGATCGGTACAAAGCGCGACTCGTTATCAAAGGGTATTCGCAAGTCAAGGGTATTGACTATGAAGAGACATACTCTCCAGTTGCGCGTTACTCATCAATACGTTTTCTTCTGGCCACTGCTGTAAAGCTTGATCTCGCAATACATCAAATGGACGCAGGTAGCGCATTTCTTCAGGGTGATTTGGACGAAGAGATCTATATGCGTCAAACGGAGTGTTTTTCGGATGGAAGCAATAGAGTATGTCGCTTACGCAAATCCCTCTACGGCCTGAAGCAATCTAGCCGTACGTGGAATCTGAAGTTGAACTCCGTATTAACGCAACAACTTGGTTTTGAGAGATCAACGGTTGACCAATGCATATATTTTCAGCATTCGGCGCAAAACATCATCATATTGGCAATATAGGTTGATGACATTTTAATTTTTGGTAGCAACAATACCATGATAACTAAACTTAAAAAGGATTTGGCGAAGCACTTTAAAATGAAAGGCATGGGAACGGCTACGTCTATACTTGGCATGAACATCACTCGAAACACAGATGGGTCAATTTCCATAGATCAAACGCGGTATTTGTTAGAGATAATACGCCGATTCAATTTACAAGATAGTAATCCTGTAAATACTCCGATGGACCCCAACCAGCGTTTATCTAAAGCTATGTGCCCACAGTCTGAGAAGCAAAAAGAAGAGATGGCTTCGATACCATACCAACAGGCAATTGGTAGTATTATGTACGCTGCGCAAATCAGTCGGCCGGATATCAGTTTCGCGGTAAGCACACTAAGTCGGTTTAATACGAACTATGGCAGGGCGCACTGGGTGGCAGTCAAACGCGTACTGCGATATCTGAAAGGTACTGCTGACATGAAGCTTACCTACCGCAAGGATGGCGAGGGTATACTTGTGGGTTATTGTGACGCAGACTGGGCAGGGGATGAAGATGAGCAACGATCAACAACTGGCTATGTTTTCCAACTACAAGGAGGTGCTATATCGTGGGCCACACGCAAGCAGCCTACTATTGCTTTATCGTCTACCGAAGCCGAGTTTATGAGCATCGTTGCAGCCATACAAGAGGCAATTTGGCTAAAGCGATTTGAGGGAGAAATCTTCACAAATGCACCGAAGTCTATACAACTCTATTGTGACAACCAAGGTGCCATACAAATGTAAATGGGTGTTTAAAATAAAAATGAACTCTGAAGGTGGCATTGATCGGTACAAAGCGCGACTCGTTATCAAAGGGTATTCGCAAGTCAAGGGTATTGACTATGAAGAGACATACTCTCCAGTTGCGCGTTACTCATCAATACGTTTTCTTCTGGCCACTGCTGTAAAGCTTGATCTCGCAATACATCAAATGGACGCAGGTAGCGCATTTCTTCAGGGTGATTTGGACGAAGAGATCTATATGCGTCAAACGGAGTGTTTTTCGGATGGAAGCAATAGAGTATGTCGCTTACGCAAATCCCTCTACGGCCTGAAGCAATCTAGCCGTACGTGGAATCTGAAGTTGAACTCCGTATTAACGCAACAACTTGGTTTTGAGAGATCAACGGTTGACCAATGCATATATTTTCGGCATTCGGCGCAAAACATCATCATATTGGCAATATAGGTTGATGACATTTTAATTTTTGGTAGCAACAATACCATGATAACTAAACTTAAAAAGGATTTGTCGAAGCACTTTAAAATGAAAGGCATGGGAACGGCTACGTCTATACTTGGCATGAACATCACTCGAAACACAGATGGGTCAATTTCCATAGATCAAACGCGGTATTTGTTAGAGATAATACGCCGATTCAATTTACAAGATAGTAATCCTGTAAATACTCCGATGGACCCCAACCAGCGTTTATCTAAAGCTATGTGCCCACAGTCTGAGAAGCAAAAAGAAGAGATGGCTTCGATACCATACCAACAGACAATTGGTAGTATTATGTACGCTGCGCAAATCAGTCGGCCGGATATCAGTTTCGCGGTAAGCACACTAAGTTGGTTTAATACGAACTACGGCAGGGCGCACTGGGTGGCAGTCAAACGCGTACTGCGATATCTGAAAGGTACTGCTGACATGAAGCTTACCTACCGCAAGGATGGCGAGGGTATACTTGTGGGTTATTGTGACGCAGACTGGGCAGGGGATGAAGATGAGCAACGATCAACAACTGGCTATGTTTTCCAACTACAAGGAGGTGCTATATCGTGGGCCACACGCAAGCAGCCTACTATTGCTTTATCGTCTACCGAAGCCGAGTTTATGAGCATCGTTGCAGCCATACAAGAGGCAATTTGGCTAAAACGATTTGAGGGAGAAATCTTCACAAATGCACCGAAGTCTATACAACTCTATTGTGACAACCAAGGTGCCATACAAATCGCCAAGAGCAATAACTACCATGCACGCACGAAGCATATCGATGTGAAGAGCCATTTTATACATGAGAAGCTGGAGGAAGGCCAAATCAAACTTAGCTATCTTTGTACAAAGGAAATGGTTGCTGACATCATGACGAAGGCAGTCAATAATTTAAAATTATCTTATTTTATAGAACAATATGGATTGTCATAAATTTAATTATTACTTTATTATGCATACTATGTACATATGTATTTCAAGTTGAAATGTAACTTATAGCACAATATGGACTGGCATGTACTTCATTATAATACATAATACTATATACATATATGTATATCTCAAATTGAAATGTAACTTTTGAGTGAGGGTGTTGTAAATAACATCGTTTCCGATAACTATGTAAATCGATATGCAAAAGTTATCTTCATTAAATGCTCTCTCTAATACTTTTCGTTGAACCAGCAAGTCGTGTTTTACTTAACAGCAATTACTTCTATAATAATATAAACTAATAATCACAACAAAAGTTTTGCTTAAACATTTGAGGTTTTTTCGAATCTTTATGGAAAACTAACAAAAAATTATGCAAAGCCATAAAAGACGTTGCATAATATGCAATAAAAATCATAAGTTTATATTTAGTGTTTTATATGAAAAAAACGGAACATACCCCCTTCTTCCACAATTCATATTGAAAAGTTGTGTACATACCCCCTTCATCCATGAATTATCTTCTACAATTTTCACGATAGGCAGATTCTGATAAGACAGAAATACAGATCTGCATAAACACTATTCACCAATGCCAAAAACAGAAATTGAGTGAGAATGCGACATACCCCCTTCATCCATGCATGTCTTCATATATGTGACGATGGGTGTCACATATATGTGTCGTAAAATTACTAAACTTTACTGAGCTGTTATTTTATGAAAGTTTGTAGGAAGTCATTTTCTTTCATGTTTTAGTGTCTCGCATGGTGTCAAATATATACGAAAGCTGCGGTTTGGGTATTGGCTAAGCCGTTAGTTCGAAATTTCGCTTTTTAAAGGGGTACTCCCCGAATTTTTTCAATGTGCTAATTAATGTGAAAATAAGTTTGAAAATGCGTTTCACCAGTTCATTCGTGTCACAATAGCCGTAGAAGAAGGTTCTTATAAGTAAAAGTGTGTGGTCCGGGGTTCGGCTCAACGCCCGCCCGTAACAAAAGAATATCTTGCAGCCCTGCTGCAAGGGGGGAGCATGATAGTTTCGGAATGGGACAAAACATACTAAACAGGGTTACATTGAAAGTGACAGCCCTTGGCCGAGGTAAAACCCCGGGTGGTTCCACTGCGCAGAGATCCATGGCGATGTCCTGGGTTTTCTGCTCTGAGAAGTGACTGTACAAAGTGTGCATTGTTAACAACAACAACAACAAGTAAAAGTGTGCATATTTTTTAAGGTAAGTTTTTTTACAAAGCTCAACTATTTATATACTAACATTATATATGTGTATATTTTTCGTTTATTGTTTAGAATGGAGGGTCGTAAACGAAAGCAAATATCTGAGCAGGAAATTCTTGAAGCCATTTTAAATTCCAGCGAAAGTGACTTGGACTTTGAGAATTCTGGAAGCAGTTTCGCCCCAGAAAGTGAGGATGGAGAGTCTAACCTAATCTTGGCTTGCGTCATAATGACGCTTAACCGCCTAGGCGATTTTGGCCGTTTCGTATCAAAGCACGCGGCTGTTAAGGCCAATGATATCAATATCATCGGCATACGCCAGCAATTGCACGCTCTTGTAAAAGATTGTGCCATTGCGGTTTAGCTCTGCTGCTCAAATTATCTTCTCCAGCATCAGGTTAAAGAAATCGCACGAAAGGGAGTCACCCTGTCTGCAAGCTCGTTTGGTTTCAAATGGCTCAGAGAGGTCCTTCCCGATTCTGACGGAGCTGTTGGTGTTGCTCAACGTCATTTGGCAAAGCCGTATAAGCTTTGCAGGGAAGTTAAATTCAGACATGGCAGCATACAGGCAACTCCTTTTTGCGCTGTCAAAAGCGGCTTTAAAATCGACAAAGAGATGGTGAGTGTCGATTCTTTTATCATGGGTCTTCTCCAGGATTTGGCGTATCGTAAAAATCTGGTCGATGGGAGACTTACCAGGTCTAAAGCCACACTGATAAGGTCCAATCAGTTTGTCTACGATGGGCTTCAGTCTTTCACACAATACGCTAGAAAGAACCTTATATGCGATATTAAGATGACTGATTCCGCGGTAGTTGGTGGGGTTAGCGGGATCACCTTTCTTGTGGATTGGGCAGAGCACACTTAAATTCCAATCTGGAGGCATGCACTCATCTGACCATATTCTGCATAAGAGCTGATGCATGCTTTTTACCAGCTCTTCGCCTCCGTGTTTGAACAGTTCGGCGTGTAGTCCGTCTTTCCCAGGCGATTTGTTGTTTTTGAGCCGGGATATTGCTATCCTCACTTCATCATAGTCAGGTGATGGGACGACTTTTCCATCGTCAGGGATTGGGGTATCGGGTTCGACGTCTCCCTCGCAATTTAGCAGTGAGGAGAAGTGCTCCCTCCATAATTTAGGTACATTCTGTACGTCGGTTACCAGGTCGCCGTTATTGCCCTAACAGGAACTTGCCCCGGTCTTTAAACCTTCCGTCATCCGCCGGATCTTTTCATAGAATTTTCGGGCATCATTCCTGTCAGCCAGCATCTCAAGCTCCTCACACTCACGCCTTTCGGCCTCACGTTTCTTTTTTCTGAAAAGACGTCTCTCTTCCTTCTTCGCCTCACGATAGCGTTGCCATACACTGCGGGTTGCGTCCGTTCGCAACGTCTCCCTGTATGCAGCGTCCTTTTTGACCGAGGCTTCGGTGCATTCCTCATCGTACCAGTTGTTCTTGCGGGCTCGCTGAAACCCTATAGTGGCCTCAGCGGCGGTACGTAATGAGTGAGAGATATGCTTCCATTGCTCGGTTACATCGTTAGGTCGAGGATTGCTCTCTGATAGCAGGTGTGAGAGTCGAGTGGAGAAATTATCAGCTGTCTGTGAAACGCGCAGCTTCTCGACGTCAAACTTTGCTTCCGTTACTGTGCGTACTTTCTTCGCTGCACAGAGGCGTGTGCGTATCTTGGCTGCAACAAAATAATGGTCCGAGTCGATATTGGGACCGGGTAGGGTACGCACGCTAGAACGGTGGAGCTGTGTCTGCCGTCGATCAATCAATGACATGATCAATCTGGTTTCTTGTTCTTTGATCAGGGGACAGGTGGCTTGGTGTATTCGCTTATGCTGGAACCTGGTACTACTGATGACCATATTGCGGGAAGCGGCGAAGTCAATCAACCTAGTGCCGTTGGGGGATGTTATATCGTGGAGACTGAATTTTCCAACTGTAGGACCAAAGACTCCTTCCTTGCCCACCTTGACATTAAAGTCGCCGAGCACGATTTTGATATCATGCAGGGGGCAGCGATCATAGGCTTGTTCAAGTTTATCGTAGAAGGAGTCCTTCTCTGCGTCGTCCGTCGACGCATAGGCGCAGATAAATGTTATGTTGAAAAACCTCGCCTTGATGCGGATCGCAGCGAGACGCTCGTCCACAGGAGTGAACAGTACTAGCGGCGAAGTCTCTTTCCCACCACAAATCCTACACCACGCGCTTTGCCGCGTATCTGGCCACTGTAGTATACGTCACAAGAACCGATGGTCATCTTTCCTTGCCCCGTCCATCGCATTTCCTGCAGGGCGGTGATGTCGGCATTTGCGCCTATGAGTACATCAACCAGTCGGGCAGCGGTACCGTCCCTTGAAAGGGTCCGGACATTCCCGGTACATGCCCTAATATCCAAATCATTATGCCTTATTCGTTTTGCCGGGTCGTCAACATTAAAAGGGGTTCTCATCCGAGGCTTTGAATTCGTTTTCATTGGAAATAAGTTTTTTACGTGGCGCACAACCCGTTTCGGGGTTTTTGGAAAATATTTACACATTTATATAGCGAGCCGCTTGTTTCAAGACAGACGCCCGCTTGCAGCCGCACCTCATGGTGAACAGACGCTACGCAAAAACCTCGATGAGCCCTTAAACCAAGTATGTCAGAGTGGCCCCACCGGAGCTCCCTCTCTTTCTGCCGCGAGCCTAGATAGCTCACGTTGCCCAGAGTGTACGAACGGGGGCGCAAGAGTCGGGATTGGGCAAGGTCGCACAGCAACCACCCCCATTACACTCCATGGATGGAGAGTCTGGGGAAGAAAATTACTCAGAAGGTGAGATAGAGATAGAAGAAACCGATCTTGGTGGAGACGTTACCAATGACAATTAGTAGGTGGATTTAGAGCCCGAAATCCAAAACATGGAATTTACAGGTGAAGAGAAAATTTATATTGATTTACCACCAAGTGCAAACCCCATATATTATTTTATGGAAATATTTGATGAAGCGCTTGTAGAGAAAATTGTTTTGTGGACAACTGCACGTGCTAATTTTATATCTAAAAATCAGAAATTGGGGACGAAATCTAATTTTCTCTAAAAATTCAGTTTATGTTTTATTGATAGAAATCAAACTATTTAGTGACCCCCATATGTGACACAAGTACTTCCCAAAACTCATAACACTTATATGTGACTTTTGTGTATGTCACAAATACGTGACACACAGTTTCTCTTAAGAAAATTGCTTAGAAAACTCATGTCGCATATATGTGACATTTTTTTTTTGTTCGTGAGTTTTTTTTTTTGAAAGCTCAAAAAATCAGAGAGTGGCGAACGTGTTAAGGGAAATTGGCTGCTGAATCCGAATTCGATATCAGAATTTAGCAACGGGCCCGAGGTTCGGCCCTCACCTAGCAAAAAAGGCCAATATTATTTTGTAATGGTTTTGTTAGGTTAGAGAAGAACTGAGACCTGTTAGGCTTTAGCTCGCCGAAATACATGAAAATTAATGTATTTAGTTCACAGATCCGTAAAACTACACCCTAATATATATATTTTTTTATAATATTGATTATATAATGATAATTGATCATGTAGAATATCAATAAACAAAATTTAGTAAAAAAATTGGTTCAAAAACATCAAAAAAATACCGAAATATGATTTTTTTTAAATTTAATACTAAATAAGTTTTGAAATAGTAACTTTACAAAAAAAAGTTGTTTAACCTTTTTTGTAGCCCACTCAATTTCCTTTAAGAATCTGTATCTATCTTTGTTGTGCATGAATATTTGCATTTTTGACAATTTTTGAAAGAAAAAATGGGAAATTGAGGCTAGAATACTAGAAAACGGCTAGTCTGGGAAAATTTTGGTCAATGCAAATTTTGTAGGGAATTCGATTTCCTTCAAAAATGTGTTCAGGTAAATGGTGTTTTAAAGCAATGCTTTGTCGTTTTCATACCAAATATGAGGTAAAGTCTGTAAAATCTAAACTAGCGACTCTAGACTTTAATTTAAAAATCTGAAAAAATTACAGTAATTTTTTTCACCTTTCTTAAAAAGAAAATCAATATCACGCTTGCCGTTTTGGCCGAAATGTACCATTTTTGGTACGAATTTTTTCTCCGTGTGCGTTGGTACGCAACTTCCAAATTTGGTACGTTTTTCCCCATTTTAACTTCAACGCAACTCCAATGACACTGCTACAAATATAAAAAACCACATTTGAATGACTACAAAAAAAATTATTTAGTCATGATGTTGTGTATTTTTTCACTCCCCTTCTTCACTGCAGTAGAAAGGAAGTGGTACCACTTGGGAAAGGGCGAAAAAATAGCGACCCCTAAGGGTTGGCAAATTTTTTTATATTTGAATCACAATATGTACATATATTAAAACCCGTTTCTGTCTTAAATTATGGCAGCAGATAAACTGCTTAAAATTGTTTTAATAAATGTTATATTGTTTGGCTAGCAAATTATTTTGGTACGTTTTTTTCGGTTTGGTAAGAGTTTTGTTACTAAAAATTTTTAACAAAGGGCAACCATGATCAATATAATTTTTGAAAAAAACTAAATTTTTTGTTTTTGGCCCAGTCTAATATATATATACATATATATATAAGTGCAAATACACACACACATACATATATGTATATGTATTAGGGTGATTCAAATAAAAATAAAAAGTTGATTTTTATTCGGTCTTACCCCCTGGAAAGTTAGGTACTGATTAGAAAATAAGCGTTGCAAAAAATTAGCGCTGTAACTTAACCTATAGGGGTGGCTATTTTGTTTCGCCCTTTCCCATACATTTTGTATGGGGAAAAATGGGATTTTTTTAAGTGATTTTTCTCATCATTTTTGAACTTTTTTCTTTACATATACTTAAAGTGGAGGCTTTAAAATAATTACAGTCATTTAAAGTTTACTAGATTTTGTGTGAGTTACTGTGTATGTGTGTGCAATAGTACAAAACTCAGTCATTAATTAATAAGAGTAACTAGAATTGAGTAGAACTAATTATGTGAGTTTGAGTGTAAGTGTTTGTATGTTGAGTGAGTGAAGGTTAGGTTAGGTTAGGTTAGGTTTCGAGGGCAGCACAGAGTGCAGGTCCCTGCCCACCACCTAGGCCAGTCAAGTTGGCCCATTGTGATACCCTATGAGGTCTTAAGACCCACCCCATATCCGAGAATCAAACATCAACAATCTCACTCTCTCACACTTGGATTAGAGGATCAAACCAGCTCGTGGAATCAATGAATTTCGATAGAGCCCTAATATCCATTTTTGAAACCTCCGTGAGGTCGTCGATGAATGGTTGGCCGAGAATAGCCAATCGTCTTCTGCTGAGTGCAGAACATTGACACAGCAGATGTTGAACACTCTCCTCCTCTTCAATACATCCGCAACTGCGACAGTAATCGTGAGTTATTACTCCCATCCTAGCACCATGTGTGCCTATTAACACTCTTATCAGTGCCCTGTTAACACCCTTATCAGAGATGAGACACCGGATTTATTAAGGGACAGCAGACAGTTAGTGCTTCCTTTGTTGTACGAAGGCCAAGTTAGCCTTGATATCTCGCACGTCGAGAGACCTGACCAGAGCTCATTTGCCCTTTGTAAGGTATTTGTGCTAGCTAGGAGTTTGAAAGAGGCCATGGGAATGCCTGCCAGATCATTTCCTGGAAGGAGATGAGTGGTGGTACCTCTTCAGTTAGCGACTTTGTGTTGTCGACACATGAGTTCAGTGCCTTTATTGCGGCCTGACTGTCTGAGAAGATAAATATCCGTTTGCCGTTTTGGGGCGTAGACGCTAGGCTTTTCACTGCACCGTGTATTGCCAGCATTTCTGCTTGGTACACGCTGCAGTGGTCGGGAAAACGAAAGGAGATCTCTAGTCCCAGGTCCGGTGAAAAGATACCTCCACCCACCTTCCCTTAAAGCTTAGAGCCATCGGTGAATATGTTCATGGCATTCCGAACAGTATGCGGTCTGTTATCCCATTCTTGTCTTGTGGGTATTTTCACCTCGTAGTTCCTAACAAACACGTTGCTTGGCGTGCAATAGCCAGTATGTAATGGTATGCTCACAGGTGCATGGGAGCCTAAAATTGTGGCGTGACCACATGTGCCGCCCTTCCATACGTCGGTCTCCCTTAATCTCAGAGCTGTAATCACAGCTATTTCTTTAGCCACCAGATCGAGTGGTGGAAGATTCAGCATCGTGTTGAGTGCTTCTGTTGGAGTGGAGCCTAGGGCCCCGGTTGTGCAGAGTTCTGAACTCCTTTGGACTTTTTGTAGCTGCTTAAGGTACGTGTTCTTGGTTAGTGCCGGCCACCAGACCAGCACACCGTAGAGTAGAATTGGGCGAACAATAGCTGTGTATATCCAGTGCACCACTTTGGGAGAGAACCCCCACGATATACCAATTGCTCTCTTGCAAGTAAACAACGCGCATGTTGCTTTTTTAACTCGTTCCGCAATATTGTCGCTCCAGAGTACTTTCCTGTCTAGAATAACTCCTAGATATTTGACTTTGTCACTGAGTACTAAAGTTGTATTCCCAATTTTTGGTGGTATTAAGTTCGGTATTTTGTACCTCCTAGTGAAGAGAACAAGTGCGGGTTTCTCGGGATTAACCTCCAAACCTGAAGCGTTCGCCCAGTCGCATACTTTAGTCAGAGCATTTTCCATTAAATTGCAGAGGGTTTGAGGAAATTTTACCCGAATGATAACGCAGATGTCATCGGCGTACGCGATCACTTGGTAGCCTTCAGCTTCCATGAGACGTAGAAGTTGGTTTACAGTAACCAGCCATAGGAGCGGAGAGAGAACACCTCCTTGCGGGGTACCTCTGTTAACGAGTTTGTGAATCGAATTACCGCCTAGCTCCGTTGTAATCAGTCTGCTAATAAGCAATTTGCGGATAAACTCCACAAGGCAGGCATCGACCCGCAGACCCGTTAACGCCGAGGTAATGGCTTCCGGTAGAACGTTGTTGAAGGCATCTGCTATATCAAGGAAAGCCACCAGTGTATATTCCTTTGTGTCAATTGACTTTTCTATAACAGATACCAGAGAATGCAAGGCAGTATCAGTCGATCTACCCTTACTATAGGCGTGTTGAGCCCGCGACATATGAGTTGAGTCTATCGTTCTTCTGACATAGTCCTCCAAAAGTCTTTCCATAAAGTTAAGTAGAAATGAGGATAGGCTTATTGGCCTAAAATCATTAGGTTTAGAATGGGATGGTTTCCCGGATTTTGGGATAAATACTACCTTAACCTCTCTCCATGATGTAGGTACATAGTTGAGCCTGAGGCAACTAACAAACATGGTTTTCAGCCAGGGCTTAATAAGCTCGGATTTTTGTTGTAGCTGGGCCGGGAATATTCCGTCTGGCCTGGCTTGAGACTGGCTAAGGCCCAGTCCAGCTTTTTATCATCGGTTATTTCCTTTATCAGCAGATCAGAAAGCATTTCATTCCCGACCGTAGTAGTAGCCGTGTCTGTGCATTTCGGAAAGTGAGCATCCAGAAGCAGATTCATTGTGTCAGTGCTCGAATCGGTCCAATTCCCATCCGGCATTTGTATGTGGCACAGTGTCGCTGGCGATTTTGAGAGCACCTTCCTCAGGCGCGAAGCTGCAGATGTTGATTCGATATTGTTGCAGAAATTCACCCAGGAGGCCCCTTTGGCCTTGCGAATTTCCTTCTTGTAGTTACTTAATTTAGTTTTGTGAAGTGCCCAGGATGTTACGCAACCATCTTGTTTGGCTTTGTTACCGACCTAAATGTCCTTCTGAGATTATCTAGATCGGACGACCACCAGGGTGGTCTGTGGGTTTCAGCTAACTTTTTAGGCGGGCACGCCTTGTCTAGAGCAATCTTGCAGTGCGACTGACGCTCCTCATCATTTCTAGGTGTTACCAGCTGATTTGACAAATATGGTAGTAACCCCAATTTGTTTTCCTAATATTCTGTATATATTTCGGACTTGTGTGTGTATCTACTAAGGAGAAGATAATGTACCTATGGTCTGAGAAGGAGTGCGCGCCTAACACCCTCCATGAGTCTATGAGGTCTCTGTAAGAGTCAGTGACCAACGTTATATCAAGGACTTCCTCTCGGTTTCTTGTTACGACAGTGGGTTCACTCCCCGTGAGTGAAAGGATGAGTCAAAGAGTGTGAAAGTATGTAAAGTGAGGGTGTGATAAAATGGAGTTTCTAATGACTAACTCAGGGCAACCAAAAATATGTGGTAAAAAATTTGTTTTATGCGCATAACAAATTCTTTAAAACAGAATAATATGCACTTAAAATATGCGCTAAAAATTTTTTTTGGAATTAATTTTCAAACTCAAAAGATTTTCTTAAAATTCACATATATTTATCTTTTATCGAAGAAAAAACCGCGTGTAGCCAGTACACGTGAAAGAAGTTAACTTTTAAGTTCAGAAATAACGAAATATGGATAAGATGTATTCGAAAATGGTTTAGATTAACAATACCTTACTTCCGGGAAGTGGACCAGGGAAACGATCCATTCGAACATATCTATATATGGTCCGTTTTCCTTAAAATTTGGTACATGGGTAGAATTAGGCCTTAATTAACAGGGGCCATTACGAATGGGATATAGAGGAAG
Organism: Campiglossa producta; assembly: GCA_964058755.1. Lineage (NCBI taxonomy): Eukaryota > Metazoa > Arthropoda > Insecta > Diptera > Tephritidae > Campiglossa > Campiglossa producta. The sequence goes on along the minus strand of CAXKVI010000004.1, from coordinate 54,015,986 downwards.
AGAGGCGTGGTAGAAGGAAAGAGGGCAATGAAGAGCAAAAGGGAGGGAGATAGGAAAGAGAGTTGTACGAAGAAAGATAGGAAGACTAGGTGGTAAGCCTGCTTGAAATTTAAATATTTGGAACACGGTCGCAAATACCTTTCACTTGATACCCATATAGGCATATCTTTGAACCCTTTGAACCGCCCCAAAGTGGCAACCGCCATGTATATAGTCTTAGAATGAAGCATACTACTAATAATGCCAAATTTAATACAAAACGGCAAAGCGGTTCCCAAGATATAAGGACAAATAAATAAAATACGGCTTGGGGCAACCCTAGCTGGCAACCCTGCTAGAAATTGTCTTATTTGAAGTGCGGCCTTAATTAACAGGGGCCATTACGAATGGGATATAGAGGAAGAGGGGCGTGGTAGAAGAAAAGAGGGCAATGAAGAGCAAAAGGGAGGGAGATAGGAAAGAGAGTTGTACGAAGAAAGATAGGAAGACTAGGTGGTAAGCCTGCTTGAAATTTAAATATTTGGAACACGGTCGCAAATACCTTTCACTTGATACCCATATAGGCATATCTTTGAACCCTTTGAACCGCCCCAAAGTGGCAACCGCCATGTATATAGTCTTAGAATGAAGCATACTACTAATAATGCCAAATTTAATACAAAACGGCAAAGCGGTTCCCAAGATATAAGGAAAAATAAATAAAATACGGTTTGGGGCAACCCTAGCTGGCAACCCTGCTAGAAATTGTCTTATTTGAAATGCGACCGAAAATACCTTTCATTTGATACCCATATTGACATATTCTGCTCTATATTTAAAAAAAATTGAGTTAGGTGGCAACCTTGTGAACTGCCACAAGTGGCCACACCCACGCGTATAATCTTAGAATGAATCATACTATCTATAATGTCAAATCGCTCGAGCAGTTCCCGACATATAGAGAAAAATAAATAAAATGCGGTAGGTGGCAGCCCTACTTGAGATTTCCATATTTGGAATATGGTCGAAAATACCTTTCATTTGATACCCATATTGGCCTATCTTGCGCATTATTTAAAAACAAAAGAACACATATCTTGCTCAATATTTAAAAAAAATTTAGCCATTTGGCAACCCTGTGAACCGCCCCAAGTGGCAACACCCACGCATATAATCTTAGAATGAATCATACTATCTATTGTGCCAAATTTTATCCACATCGGTCAATAAAATGCGGTTAGGTGGCAACCCTAGGTGACAACCCTGCTTGAGATTTACATATTTGGAATACGGTCGAAAATGCCTTTCATTTGATACCCATATTGGCCTATCTTGCGCATTATTTAAAAACAAAAGATACAATTTTTGTGACTTGAGATGATTCCGGTATTCTATAGATGTCGATGTAGCCCAGGCGTTAAGCGTCCGGATTATGACGCTGGAGGTCGCAGGTTCAAGTGCTGGTCCGCGAAGCGTAAATTTTTATTTTTTTATTTAATTTTTTCAAATTTAATTAACTTTTTTTAAAAATTTAAATACTTCTAATTCGTAAATTCCCTTTTTTTGTAATTTTTTAACAAATTTCCTTAATTAATTTTGTTTGTTACCTGCCTACAAGCAGATGACAAATTAGTGACTCTTTATTGAGACTAGAGATGTGAGGCAGCTTACTGAATACCAAATTGTATCAAATATGTAATGGACCACGAAATGTCTCTATTAGTGACTAGATATAGCTTACCGAATTGAGGTATTAAAGTTTCATTAAATTCCAATCAGCGGTTTCCGAGTGATACGTACACAAACATACTGTGACGAATTCGATGATTCCTCGATTACTTTCCTTGAGTTCGATCACTGTACGTCGAATAAAACACTTAGATTCTGCTTAATAAATAGTACGCTTTATTCAATACTAAAAACCGTAGTACAAAATCGCGGGTTAATTCACTGTTCAGTACTTCACTGTAGAACACTTGAAAATAAACTGATTGATGTGCGGTGGCTTCTGCGCCTTTATATACCCTAGCGGACTACAGCTTCACCACCTAGAAATGTCTACACATTTCTGGGTTATTCATGCAACCCTATGGTTGGGGCAAACCTTTCTTACGTTGTGGGTTGTATAGCATTAAGTCTCCTTCTTTAAAACCTTGCGAGTTGTATGCTTTGTCGTATCTGGCTTTCATCTTATCACTCATGATCTTTGTCCGTTGTCTTACGAGGCCATGTATTTCTCTCATCTGTTCTTCCAAGGTTCGATTGCAACGTTCCACCATGCCATCTGACTGAGGACGCAGTGCAGTTGTTCGAGTTTTCCGAATACCCAATGTCTTGCACATTTCAGGGAATACAACTGATTCGAAATTCCTGCCTTGGTCAGAATATAACTCCATTGGTACACCAAACCTCGCTACCCAATTATTAGTGAACACCTCTGCAATGGTTTCTGCCTCATGATTTGGAATCGGGTTAACTTCTGGCCATTTGCTGAAATAGTCCATAACAACTAATACGTATTTGTTTCAAAGTTTGCTAGTACGAAATGGATCAGCTACATCCATGGCAATCCTCTCAAACGGTGCACCTGTATTGTACTGCTTCATCTGTCCATGGCTTCTGGACTTCGGACCCTTTGCTTTGATGCACACTTCACAGTTGGCAATGTACTCCGCGATCGACTGCCGGCAACCAACCCAATAAAACCTATGCTTGACTTTCTCCAACGTTTTTGTGACTCCGAGATTACCTCACTTGGACCTTTATGTAGCTCATTCAGAACATCGGAGATTTTCTTCCTTGCGACAACTATCAGCTTCCAAGCGCAACCGGATACCAATTTCAAACTGTTCCACTGTGCCCAATATGAATTGGTAACAGGACTCTCTGGTCCTTCATTTTGCTCGATCCCCTGCGTCACACGTACCAGATCCGGATCCTCTAGCTAATACTTTCTTAGTTGATCAATGTCCCATTCGTCCGACGATGATATCGTCATCAGCCGTACATCTATAACCACACAGAAAATATTAACACTTTATGGAGTGGTAGCAACACTTTTTGTGGTGCTCCATTTAGATTTTGTACCAAAATAGTGCAATGCGGAAAAGTGTGGTGTAATTTTACCATTTTATGAAGTTTCGAACACTTTTTAGTGCAAACTTAACACCATTTCTTAGGGAACGCATTATGGCAACGAGATGGGCAAACGAACATGTCGCATATGGCAACCTAAGGCACTTATATGTTCGTTATAACGAAAATTCTCATACGCGTGCTTTTCGGCAGTAATTATTTTGCGATATAATAATAATATTATAAAATGTTAGTAAAAATAAAAAGAAACAACGAAATAAAATACATACAAAAAAATAATGCTGAAAACACAAGACAGGTGATCGAATTGGGTAAGTTAAAAAATACGGTGAAATCTTGTTACTTGGGGTTGGCTTCAGCAGAGTGCACCATGCTCTGGAAAAAGGGGCACATGTCGAAATAATAAAGAAGGGCCGTGGCAGCAGTCACGTCCAAGGGCGTCGGAGATATTTTACACGGTAATTGTATACTTAACACGTCAACTCGAAAATTACGTTGGAAAGGTGCCAAAAGACAAGTGTCGGCGCCAGGAATGTGAATCCGAAATATCTTCAGTAAAGTATACTATTGCCATTTCCTTTAGTTTCTTCCACAGTTGTGATGTGAACGACCCCCCGACTATTCTCCCAAAGTAATTTTTCAACAGAATGTATTATTATGTCGACAGTTTGCTCAAACTTTAATATTTCGGACGCTGATGGAGTGAAGCTGGTGGACCGTGACAGAGTTGAAATTAGAGAGGATCACTTGTCATTACTTCTGGCACAGTTTGGAGGATGTTCGTGTTTTTTAATAGAAATTTGCGAAGAAGAAATTGTCAGAAATCAAAGAAATATATATATATATATATATATATATATATATATATATAGGGTGATTCAAAAAAAATGTGGACTTGGTCTTACCACCTTAAAAGTTAGGTACTGATGAGAAAACGAGCCTTGCAAAAAATTAGAGCTCTAACTTAACCCTTAGGGGTGGCTATTTTTTTCGGCTTTTTTTTAAAGTGAATTTTCTTTTAATTTTTTAAACTTTTTTGAAAATACTTTTACATACACTTAAAGTGGAAGCTTTGGAGCTTCCACAATGGTAAGCCATGTGCGATTATCTCAACTATTACGATAATTACAGCTATTTGAAAATGGCTGAATTTTGTACTATTGCACACACATACACAGTAACACGTATAAAATTTAGTAAATTTTAAATGGCTGTAATTATTTTAATAGTTGAGATATTCGGATATGGCTTACCATTTTGGAAGCTTCAACTTTAAGAGTATGTAAAAATATTTTCAAAAAAGTTTCAAAAAATGAAAGAAAATTCACTTTGAAAAATATACCATTTTTCCCCATACAAAAGTCGATAGCCACAGGGCTACGCTGCCCTTGTGATCATAGCTCCGTACACCACTTCATCACGAGAGCAGCCTAGCCTCTCTGGCGCGACGACAAAGATCTTCCCCCTCCCAATCCAGGGTGTTATGCGAAACCGTGCCCATTGGACGTTTGCAGCCGGGAGGCAAATCGTGGCTGTATTTGAACGGAGCCTCTCTGATATCGGGTCGCCTCAGAGAGTAAGCATGGCCTTACCGCGGTACGGGGCTCTGCCGCGGCGGACGATAGGTAGGTAGGTTCAAGTGGCTGCCGCAGAGGCACACTTAGGCCAGTTTTGAAGGCCCGTTGTGATACCACCAACACAAGGAAAGTCAGCCCCGGGACCCAGCTATATGGAAAATCCCTGAGTTGTTGGGATTTTCCACATAGCAGAATCCCGGGACTGACACTCCTAAACCGACACCGTTACTCCTCCTCGAACCACTTAGATGACTTTATGAAGCCCATCAAGTCCTTTATGTCCAGTTCCGCGATCTGGCTTAGACTATCTAGGAACGGAACTCCCAAAAAGCGCGTTCTCACGCCGCTTAAGGCCGGACAGTTGCAGATGAGGTGCTCCACCGTTTCCTCCTCCTCATCATCTTTGCAACTCCTGCAGCATCGTCGGTAGGGCACACTTAGCCTTTCTGCATGCCTACCAATGAGGCAGTGACCGGTTAATACCCCTATCAATATGCAGATTTCCCTCCTAGTTAGGGCATAAATGCGTCTAGACCTTTTAAGATCCCATTTTGGCCAGGTTTGTTTCGATATCCGACACCCTGGGGATTGCAGCCATCTTTCGTTGGCTTGACGGAGTGTGTGCTCCTTCAGCATTAGTTTGCATGTGGCAAACGGCATACCTAAGCGCTCTTTATCCCGAAGAACCTGCTTGGTCGTGCCCTGCCTGGCAAGCTCGTCTGCCTTACAGTTTCCCTCAATGTCCCTATGTCCCGGGACCCATATGAGGTTTACGCGGTTCTGTTGGGCCATCTCCTGAAGAGATCGACGACAGCTGAGCGTCAGTTCAGAGTTGAACGTGTATGAGCCAAGGGATTTGATTGCCGCCTGGCTATCGCTGAAAATAGTGATATCTGCTCCGATAACACGTTTGCTTAACCAGGCCGCGGCGTCCCGGATTGCCGAGACTTCCGCCTGGAAGACGCTACAATGATCAGGTAGTCTGAAGGAGAGTTCAAGGTCCAAATCCCTTGAATAAACCCCTCCTCCAACTCTGCCGTCCAACTTCGAGCCGTCGGTGTATATGGAAGTGCCACCATTTGTGTCGGGACACCAATCCGTCCTCTCCCAGTCTTCTCTGCTGGGAATGTTTATTTTGAAGCAGCTATCCCCGACTGTAGTGGTCGCACAACGATCTGTGCTTAGAGGGAGAAAGCTGTAAGATTCCAGAATACTGGAGTGTCCAATAGTACCCGCACCCCAACTGGAGGTTTCTCTTAGGCGCAGAGCTGATGCCGCCGCTGACCGAAACCCTTCCAGATCAAGTGGCAAAATGCCCAGAATGGCCTGGAGGGCTTCGTTGGGCGTTGTCCTTAGCGCACCGCTTATACAGATCATATTGGATCTATGGACTTTCCGCAACAGATTCAGGTATGTTGTCTTGCTCAGTGCCGGCCACCATACGACGACTCCATACAGCATGATTGGGCGAATGATGGCCGTGTAGATCCAACTGCATATTCTAGGGCTGAGCCCCCATTTTTTGCCAATGGCTCTTTTGCATGTGTAAAGAGCGATGCAAGCTTTCTTCTGGCGCTGAAGAACATTCTCCTTCCAATTCAGTTTCCTGTCCAGAACTATGCCTAGAAACTTGGCCTTATCCGACAAGCCCAGGCGCGTGCCATCTAGTTCTGGTAGGCTTAGTGGCGGTATTTTGTACCGGTTGGTGAAGAGGACAAGTTCCACTTTCCCCGGGTTGATACTAAGTCCACAGCGAGAGGACCACCTCGAAACCTCTCGCAGTGCTACTTGCATCAGGTCACACAGAGTTTGTGGGAACTTGCCTCTGAATGCAATAGCTAAATCGTCTGCGTATGCCACTATCTTCCCGCCCCCCCAGCTTGTGTCCCGTAGCAACGAGTTGACTGTGAGGTTCCATAAAAGCGGGGAAAGAACACCACCCTGGGGCGTTCCCCTTGTGACATAGCGTGATAACTCGACCGTACCAAGTTGAAGAAGCTATTTTCCTTCCTCTTAGAAGTTGGTCAATTAAACCAGTTCAGAGGTCTATCTACGCCCAGATTAGTTAGAGGCGGAGTTGATCGCCTCCCGGGCTTATATGTTGAAAGCCCCCTCCATGTCTAAGAAGGCCACGAGGCAGTAGTCCTTTTCACACAGCGATTTCATCAATGACAGATACTAGGCTGTGCAGAGCAGTTTCTGTTGATTTACTCTTGGTGTATGCATGCTGATAGCTAGAGATAAGGTTGCTATCAATAGTCGTTGAAAGTACTCGCTTAGTATCCTCTCAAAGGTTTTGAGTACAAAGGACGGGAGACTGATCGGTCTGTAATCTTTTGGGCTCGTAGTGGGATGCTTCCCAGCCTTAGGATAAACACTACCGTGGCGCTTCTCCAGGAGCCCGGAATGTGGTTGAGAGCCAGGCAGGCTGTGAAGAGAAATACCAGCCATTTGCTGATGTCTCCAACGTGTTTTCTAAGTTGCGGCGGGGATAATCCCGTCCGGCCCGGCAGCCTTATACGGTTCAAAGCTCTTGCCTGCCCACTTACCCTTTCTCAGTGATGGGTATATTTACTGCCAGGTTTGTTGCAGATGCTGTGGTGCGTCATGCAATTCCCCGGAAAATGTGTATTCAAGAGCAGCTCAAGGGTTTCCTCTTCCGTGCTGGTCCAGGATCCGTCAGGTTTTCGCAAATAGCTGAGGGCTGTTTGACTTTTCGAGAGAACTCGTCTAAGTCTCGCTGTTCGTCGACCTTTTCGACGCCAGTGCAGAAATTTCTCCACGAGGTCCTTTTCGCCTGTCTCAGAGCTCTTTTTATAGGCCCTTAGTTTAGCTTTATATTCGTGCCAGTGAGGCTCAGAGCCGAGGGTCTTGGCCTTGTTAAATTGTTTCCGGCATGATTTGCGGAGGAGTCCAATCGTAGGACCACCAATGTGGCCTGTGTTTTCCGCGTGGTTTTGGCACTGGACAAGCCTGTCCTAGAGCATTTGAGAGCGCCGATGTAAATGTAGTAACAAGATCCTCCAGCTCCTCTACTGATGAGGGGGCCTGTGAGGGCAGTACTGGCAGGTCTCTGTCTAATATTTCATTGTGTAACTGCCAATTAGTGTTACGTGGATTGCGCTTCATAATAGGTTGTTCTACAATAAAGTCTAGAACCATTTCTATGTAAACGGTGGTCGGAGAATGAATGTTCTTCCAGAACCCGCCATTTTCTGACCCACTCATAAGCGCCTTCACTACAGATAGTGAGGTCTATGACCTCCCTGCGGGTCTTAGTGATAAAAGTAGGCTCATTACCCACGTTGCAAATTACCAGGTTAGTTGTTAAGAGGTAATCAAACAGAGACTCGCCCCTGGCATTGATATCGGAGCTCCCCCATTGGACATGGTGAGCATTAGCGTCCGCTCCAATAATAAGATTACCTGTGCAGAAATTTGACACCAGGTCTTTCACCTCCGTTTGTGGTGGGGGTTCTTCGGCGTGTAGGGCACTTATAGACCAACGCCACCGTCAGGCGGGTGCTGCCGACCGTTAGACTGGATAGCGGTAATATCACCATTGGTGTAGTTAGGTAGGAGAAAGGAGTTCAACTCAGACTTGACCAAAATACACGTTCTGACTTTGCTCTCCTCGCTGGCTCGAATGAGCTTGAAGCCCTTAGTCCCCAATCCGCAGATTCTCGAGCTATTGACCCAGGGTTCTTGGATGAGGACCACATCCACGTCGCCTTTAGAAAGACGACTACTTAAAGCAGCCGAAGCCACTTTAGATTTGTGCAAATTAATCTGAAAGCACACCAACATGAGAGCCCACAGACTTCCCTGCCGTCCCCATATCGTCGAGGTTTGCTCCATCCCGGAGGTTGCCTATCAACGACGAGTTGTTCCGATTAACTGCCCGATGTGGCGTTGCAGGAGTCCTGCTGCCTGTAGCGTTAGATGTTAGTCGCTCAGCGTTGGCTGCTACCACCGTGACGTCGAGGACTTCCTCGTCCTGTAGGCTGTCCTCCATCTCCGAGTTGTTCACAGCACTATCGCCAAGGGACGTGGCGGATAACATGCTTTCCGCATCGGAATCCTCCGCTTCCTCTTCTGGTAATAAGTTTTCCGGTTCCCCCGGAGCAGCCGAGAAGGCACGCGCTGAGCATCACCCAC